>PVJS01003320.1:0-76545 GCA_004027185.1 Glis glis
ACTAGAGAACATCATGCTAAGTGACATTAGTAAGTCACTAAGAGTAAAAAATCGGATGTTCCCCCTAATCTGTGGGAGCTAGATAGAATGGGACTTAGAAGGGACTTAGAAGGGAAGAAGAAGAAATCTTTAGATGGACAAAGAAGGTGACCTAACTGAGGGAGTTGGGAGGGGGGTGGAGGGAAACACACTATAGCACGTGATGTACATACACAAACCTATAAGACTCAATCACTATCCGGAGCACGAAAGGGAGGGAAGGGGGAGGGAATAGGGTGGGATTGGAGGGAGGGCTAAATGTGCAATGTGTGCATGTATGATGTTCATACCCTGACATATATCAAAATGTATAATTACAATGCACCAATAAATGAACATAAAAAAAAGAAAAAATAGTTTATTTACCTAAAGAAGAAAAGGTGGTTTCAAGAATGGATCATGAAACGGGTGACTTAAGCACACTTAGGGCCTGGGTCACCAGCATTCATCAGGAACAAGACCTGGCCCTCACTTTTCTGTGCTTGCACCTGGTGTCTCTCCTGGCATACAGGAAGGGTAATAACTGACATGTATTGAAGGAAATTAAATGGACACACTCAATGTTCTTTCTTTTTTAAACCCTGTCTCTCAGTTTCTGAGACGCCCGCACCCCTGTACCTCAGGGGACAGAAGACATCACCTGGGGGTTAGAATGAAGTGGGCACAGCCCTGTGATTGTGTCATACGTGCTCCTACTAGCGTTAGAGGATGAACGGGAGGAAGAGACTGGAACTGTGGGGCTGCTTCCAGAACTTGGGTCCAGGAAAGGCAGCTGCTCAGCTGTGTGTACTCTGTGTAGGGGCTTCTTGGGATTCCCAGAAGAAAGCCCTAAGAAATGGGAAACCTCCTTAAAAAAAGATGCTTTGGAGCAAATCCAAAATATTAGTGACTATCATTAATATCATCACACTGACAGGCACACTGCCAAGAAGAAAGGGAAATTGATCTCATCCCTTATGATCAAGCTGACAAACTTGTGTGTGGATGTTTTGGGTCAGGATGCAAAAATACAGCTTCCCTGAAGAACACGGATGCAGGCAAGGCTCCTCTGTACCCCCTGGGGGGGGGCAGACTCGCAGTAACAGCCTGCTGAATGAATAAGTGAATCCCCAGCACAGGCTCGGATTTGATCATTTCAGACATGCAGACACAACAGCAAAACAAAGCGTTCCACTTCTTGCCCTCAATTTCAATTAACAAATAACAAAGGTAACAGTCTCCATGGAGAATCAAGGCAGAGACTACAACAAACGGCAGTCGACTCTTAGTTATCTGTGCTAATCAGGGAGAGAGAGATGTGAATAATTTAAATAAGCAACCACCCAGGGGGAAAAAAGGCAAAGAATCCAACTCTTACTTTAAACAACATTTCTTCTTCTGTCCCCACTACCTTGTATTAGGATGACTGATGCTACTCTACTTGGCTTTCCTCCCTAAAAATGGGTATCAGGTCAGGAAGTGCCCCTTCAAACAAGCCCCTCCTTCTGGCCCCTCTCTCCCTTGACCCAAAAACAGGGCAGAGCCCCAGTGGGGCGCGGCTCCTGAGCCACACCCCCTCACCTGTGTGTCCTTAGAGTCTAACACAACATCTGGCTCACTGCAGCTCTTCAACATCTAGCGGTGCTTGCTGCTTGTGCAAGGCACAAATTAAACCAACGGATCTACAAACACCAGAATAACCATGGGAAGCACCACGCTTCATCGTCTAAGAGCAATCCGAACATGGATACAGAGTGCTGTGTGCAAACGGCCTGCTCCAGCCCTTGGCTGTAAGGCAGCAGCTGACCACTGCCACACAGAACAGAGAAGAACCAGGTCAAAAGCCAACCCCTCTCTGCTGCCTGGAGGCCAGGCTGCTCCGCACAAGTCAAATTAACCATGGGGGAAACCAGCTGCTAGATCTCTTTCTCTCAGTCACCCACCTCAACAAATGTTTGTGTAATTGACCTGAAATGATTCCAGTGTGGGCACTAACTCCTGACAAATCACACTATTTTTCCTCATGTGGAAACTGAGGAAGATACTAGATCACCTCTGGTGCCTGCTGGGCACTGCAAGGTTGCACATTTCCAGAGAGCCCCCTCTGTGCTGGGGGTGTCACTCACCAAGAACATACCAGCAGTGGTCTCCCTTGGTGCAAATGGCACGCCACCCAGATCCCTTCCAGCCTCACAAATCAGTAAGACAAAGCTAAGCAAGCCAGGGAGCCTGAGTACGCATGACCTGTTTATTGATCAAGCAAATATTTGCTAAGCACCTGCTAACCTGTACAGAATAGAAATAATTGTCTAACGGCTTTACCAATGAGTTGAAGAATTCAGGCGTATAATGAAAAGGTAACTAAAAAAAAGGAGTCAGAATATGATCGATTCCAAATTATTGGGGCAGCCAGTAAATGCGACGAGGCTTGAAGGACAGAGCAATCACTCTGGCTGTGAGGTCAGACTTGGAAGGGGCCTGAAGCCCTCCCCAGCACAGAACTCCAGTTTTGTAAGAACAGTCTCACGTGGGCCTTCCATCGTAATACACCACCACCATGGCTTGAGGGTATAAACTAACCTTAATATCATCTGCATTTCGGAGCAGCAGCAGGAGAGGCAAAACACCTCTGGGAGCCAGGCACTGAATAAATGCCAGGTGGCTACGCAGATCTGGGCCAAGCTCAGGCTGCTATTTGGGACGCATGTACCTGTCTGAAGGAGACCTGTTCCTATTTTCATATTTGCAAATGCTTTATTCAAACCATGCATTAGAGACACGTCCAAATGACCTATACAAATTGACAAATGCTACCATGTCCATAATCACCAAATCCTATACCCCCAAGGTCATTAGGAATCATCTGGGGAGGGCACTGGGCTTTTCTGGCAGCGGGTTTGTCTTCCTGGTTTTGTTCTGCTCCGGCTAGTGCTTGATGACGCTGCACTCCCCGAGCACACATGCGCCAACAGATGGAGTCAGAGGATCAGAAGCGCGCCTACTCCCGCAGAGGAGCCAGCTTGGAAGGCAAATGTAATCTCTGCAGAACTTAAACAAGGAACACTGAGACTGACTCTAAAACCTGAGAGCCACCCAAAGAATGAAATGCATTCCTAGGAAGCCAAGCTCTGTTCCAGCGCGACTTCCACACATAGCAGTGTACAAAACACCGCAATTGTTTCCTCGCCTATCTTACAACTAGAGGGTGGAATGCTGAGAGGCAGGGGACCACATCCTAGCCCTCTTTAGATACACAGTACCTGGCAGGAGCAGTGCTTGCTAAATGTGTGAGATGCAAATTAAACCAACAGATATACAAACGCTAGCATAACCGTGGGAAGCACCAGGCTTCACCGTCTGAGCAGACACCAGTCCAAACATGGATACAGAGTGCCGTGTGCAAACGGCCTGCTCCGACTCTGGGCTGTAAGGCAGCAGCTGATCAGTGCCACACGGCGCAGAGAGCAGCCAGGTCAAAAGCTAAATGCCTCTCTGCTGCCTGGAAGCCAGTCTGCTCAGCGCAAGTCAAATTAACTACGGAGGTAAAACCAGCTGCTAGATCTCTTTCTCCCAACCACCCACCTCTCCCTTGCTGCTGGCCCTCATTAGGAGCAAAGGAAAAGCAAGCTTTCTTCCCTGTTCCAGACAAGACGATGACTGGATGCCCCCTCCACCTCTCTAAGTAATCCAGCTCACGGACGCGCCTCCGAAGCAAGGAGAAGTAAGGGCGGCCAGTCACCCTGAGCAAGCATTAATTGTTCATTAATTGCATGAAATTAATCACAGAACTGCTTCTGATAAAATCAGGACTGAAAGGGACAGAAGTTACAAACTCTTGACATTTCTGCTTTTCAGAACTCTGTGTGTGTGTGTGTGTGTGTGTGTATGTGTGTGTCTACAAACTGAACCCAGCAGGGACACTCTACCTCCAGGCCACACCCCCAGCCCTATTTTATTTTTTTGAAACAGGGTCTCGCTAAGTTGCTGAGGCTGTCCTCGAACCTGAGATCCTCCTGTCTCAGCTTCCCAAGCACTGGGATTATAGCCATGGGCCACCATGCCCAGCTCAGAATAATATCTTGCAGAGAGTACAGACATGATCTGACACACTCTGTCACTAACGAGCAGGAAGACCTTGGGCAAGTCGCTTCGCCTTGCTGATCCCGCTTCCTCACCCATAAAATAAGGCAGGTAAGCCCTAACGTCCCTTCTAGCTCTGTGTACAAGAACCCGCAAGACCAAAAGCAGCACAGCAAAGGTCAACCGGCCATCAAATTATAGGCCTGCTATAACTATTACTCATGTATTATTATCTGTTATTATATGGTATTAGTCATTCTATGCGCAAATCTGTGCGTGTGTGCTTGTCACACACAAATCAGACAAGTTAAAGAGTCTAACTTTTAAGTCGTTAGCAATTCTTTATATTTATATAGTTGTACTTTTTCCAATCAGTAAAGTTATTTTACTTGTTTCTCCAAATCCCCCTTTGAGATAGAAAGGGCAGGTCATTACATCCACTTTACAAATCAGGAAAGTTTAGGTAACTTCCAGACGTGTCAAACTGTGCTGTAACAACCTAGTGCTGGGGAGAGAGAATCCGCCTAGGATCACGGACATACATTTCTGGGGGAGCAGCCTGACACTAAAAGGAAAGGCTTAATCGGAGGCACTTACTTCAGCTCATTGGTCTCCATGCCCTGGGCGATGGCCATGATGATGCCGCCATGGTCTCCCCAAGTGTAATAGTGAGGTCCCGGAAGAGCCTGCAGAGAGAAACCAGCAGTGACGCCCCTGCTGTGGAGATGACTGTGCCGAAGCCGCGGGCGCACACACGCACATGTTATAGACACACATGTATGCACGGGCACGGGTGCATGCCAGCGGCAATGCCGACCACCTGAGCACTTTTCAATTTACAAAACACATTCCCCATCATGTTCACATCACACAACCTGGAGTCAAGCTCTCATATTCTGATTCTTTTCCCATTGCACAAACAAGGCCAAATCTAAACAGCAGAGGTAGGTGTCGGGAGCCATTCCCTTCTCTGAGTTGCATAAACAGCCTGGCAAGGTGAGGATTTTGCCAAGTGTTGCCGATTTTGTTGATTGTGGCTGTAACAACAGAGGGAGGCTAGCAGAGGAACGAGTTGACCACTCCTTGACCCGGGAAGGGAGAGGGGTGCTGCGTGAGAGTGCGATGTTTGTCTGCTTGTTGGTATTAATATTATATACATCTGGTGCTATGTTGTTAAGGTTGGCATTGTGTACATTTGATGCTCTGAAAGAATATATAAGGTCCGAGCAAAATAAAGACACTACGGCAGTACTGACTGACCGTTGCACGGCAGTATGGACTGACCATCCACCCGATAAGGCTCCGGTATTGACTGAGAGTCCTCCCAATAAGGCTCCGGTATTGACTGAGAGTCCTCCCGATAAGGCTACGGTATTGACCACAGTTCTCTTGAAGCTATCCTTTGTCTTTCCTCTCTCGTCTCTTGTCTTTATGCTACTCCTTGTCTCTCTCTCTCTCTTTTCTCTCAATCCTCACTCCCTGTTTCAGGAACAGTTCGAACCCTTCAACTCTGCCGGCGGGCTCCAGCAGGTAGGACTCAAACTCCAAACTCTGACTCACCAACCAGTGATTGAATATTAACCAGCTAGGGTATGGGGTGTAGTTCAGTGATAGAGAGCTTGTCTAGCATGTGTAAGACCCTGGGTTCCATCCCCAGCATGGCAAAAAAATTAACCAATTAGAGTTCCAGCTCTACTATGATGGTATATGCCCCCTATGGCCCATCCTTCCTAGTAATTACAACTAAAAATTCTGGAAAAAAAATACAAAAACAACTATCAGAGGATGCTGAAAAATAAGTAAAAGCAGGTGGCTTGTGGAGTGGGCTTAAGGCCTAAACGAGTTACCCATGCGGTGTGGGTTCCCTGGTTCAGCTTTGCCCCCAAGTAAAAGACTCAGTCATGGAGCGCCTCAGTTCTAGCCAGAGAGCTTGTGCTTTAAGAGAAACTGATTCTGCCAAAGGAACCAGGGAAAGAACCTCCGCAGGCTGGGCAAAGTGTGTGTGGAATCCCAGAGGGCAGAGCGTCAAGAAGTAAATCCCCAGTTCTAGGTATGAACTCACATCAGTCTCAACCTCACCCTTAAACTGCACGCATGTGGAAGGGACCCAGACCAGCTCAGCAAAGGCTCGGCAGACTGGAATGACACTTGAGCTACCTCCCACAGGCAGGCTCTAAACAGGGTCGGTTGCATGCTAAGACAAAAATGTCAGCGTCCTCCAGAAGATTATACCTCACACCTCTCATTTGCATGTCCAGAATCCAAATAGAAATTAGTCAACACAGAACATAGAAATATACCCATAAAAGGAGTCCAATTCTCAAGGGAAAAAGATTATACACAGGTGCCAATCACAAAGCAACACATCTATTGAGATTTTAAAACAGCGTTTTAGCCGGGCGTGGTGGCGCACACTTGTAATCCCAGTACTTGGGAGGCTGAGACAGGAGGATCGAGGGTTCAAGGCCAGCCTCAGCAACTTGTGAGACTCTCAGCAACCTAGCGAGACCCTGTTTCCAAATAAAAATAAAATAGGGCTAGGGGTGTAGCTCAGAGGTAGAATGCCCCTAGGTTTAATCCCCAGTACCAAAAAAAAAAAAGGCTTTTATAATCATGTCCATAAGACAAAAGAAAACATGTGAAATAAACAAAAGGTAAGTATTCTCCCCCACGGAAGTAGAAACTTAAAAAAAACCTAAATAGAAATTTTATAATAGAAAAACACAATATCTGAAATAAATTAACTGAAAGGCTCAACATCAGAATAGAAACAAAAGAATTAGTGAACTTGAAGATAAATATAGATTAGCAGAAATTATCCATTCTAATGAAAACAAAGGAGAAAAAAAGGTGGGGGGAGCATCACGGACTTGTGGGACGATAACAAAAGGTCCAAAAGAAGTGTGTAACTGGAGTCTGAGAAGAAAAGGAAAAAGGGGCTTGGGCAGAAAAACTGTTTGAAAAAATAATGGCTGAGAAGTCCCCAAATTTGGTGAAAGACATGAATTTACAGATTCAAGATCAATCTACAAAAACAAGATAAACTCAAAGAAAACTCCTCCTAGACACATCAGAACAAAACTGCTGACAAAGAGATGAAAAGAATCTTGAAAACACCTAGAGAAAAATGTCATGTTATATACATACATGAAAATGCACGCAGATATGACAGTGACATGTTACATACACACGTACACACGTAATGGAAATGGCCACAGGCCTCTCATCGGAATCCAGGGAAGCAAGAAAACAACTGGACATCTTTAAAGAGCTGCCAACCCAGAACTCAATAGTGCAAGAAACATATCCTATGCAAATGCACGTGAAGCCGGGCGTGGTGGCGCGCGCTTGTAATCCCAGTACTTGGGAGGCTGAGACCGGAGGATCGCAGGTTCAGGGCCAGCCTCAGCTACTTAGTGCGGCCCTCCGCAACTTAGTGAGACCCTGTTTCCAAATAAAGGATAAAAAATAGGGGTGGGCGTGTAGCTTGGAGGTAGAATGCCCCTGGGTTCAATTCCCAGTACTGCAAAAAAAAAAAAAATGCACGTGAAATACGAAGATTAACATCAAATGAAGGAAAAGCAAGAGAATGCACAGCCCACACACCTCGTCTACAAGAGATGCTAAAGGAATTTCTGTACGCTGTAGGGAAATTTCCCAGGAGGTAAACAGGGACCTTCAGGAATAAAGGAAGATCCAGAGAAATGGTTAAGTATCTGGGAAAAATTCAACAGTGCCTTTTCACTCTTAAATTCTTTAAATTTCATATAATTTAAAGCAAAACCAAACTTCACCTTGAAAGTTTACAGTGTGTTGATGTGATGATACGTGTGGTCACAACGTAAAGGTGGGGGGAAGAAAAATAAAGGGACTTATCTGATTTCAAGATTTCTAAGTTTTATATTAAGTATAGTATTAACTCAAAGAAGGCTGAAAGATTAGATATGTACATTTTAATCCTAGAGCAACCACTAAAAAAATGACAATTAAAAAAGATAGTATTTAAATAAGATATATTACTAAAATATCTAAAAGGAGAAAGGAACAGAGAAATATCACAAGGGATAAGAAGAAAATAAAATTAAGAATATTAGATATAAATCCAACCATCTCAAAAATTATATTAAAAGAGAAAGGTGTAATTACTTTGGTTAAAAAAGTGGCAGAATAAATAAATAAAAAGAACAGGACTCTACAACATGTTGCCTATGAAATCTACTTGAAAAATATAAAGACTCAGCCGGGCATGGTGGCACACACTTGTAATCCCAGTACTTGGGAGGCTGAGACCGGAGGATCCTGGTTTGCAGCCAGCCTCAGCTACTTAGTGAGGCCCTCCGCAACTTAGTGAGACCCTGTTTCAAAATAAAGAATAAAAAATAGGGCTGGGGGTGTAGCTTGGAGGTAGAATGCCCCTGGGTTCCATCCCCAGTACCCCCCCAAAAAAATAGTTAACAAGAAATAACATATTAGCCCAAAAAATGCAACCATTAGGATGAATGGACAGATTTTATGAAATACACAACTCACCAAAATTGACATAAAAAGAAGAAAATCTGAATAGTCCTACATCAACCAGAAAAAATCGAATTTCTTAGCAAAAATATTCCAAGAGAACACCTGGCCTAGAGACTGTTACTGGTGAATTACTCAAGTAAAACTAACACCACTCTTAAACTTTGTCAGAAAATAAAGATGAGGGATGGCTAATCAGCTTGTTTTATGATACCAGCCAAACCATAACACCAAAACTTTAATAAAGACATTGCAAAAAAAGAAAAAAAAAAGAAAATTTCAGACTAGTATCGCTTGTGAAAAATGCAAAAATTCTTAATGAATTTTAGCATGTCAAACCTAGCCATTTATAAAAAGGATAATACATCACGACCAAGTAGGGTTTATTCCAGCAACTGAAGTTGACGTAATATTCAAGCATCTATTCATGAGTTGAATCGTATTAACAGAATAATAAAGAAAAGTCATTTCATTATACAATAGAGGTAAGAATAAAATTTGACAAAATCCAGAATCCATTCATGATGAAAAATTCAAAATAATCAAGGAATAACAGGGAATTTCCCACACATTGATAGATTATACGTGCAAAAATCTACTACCAACGACATGTATAATGAATGATTTCCCCATTGCAAAGGCTGAATCGCTCCCACAAGATAGGCAACGTGGCAAGAATACCCATGGTCACTGCTTCTATTCGGCACTGTATGGAGGTCCTAGCCAACAGTAAAAGGAAAGAAAGGAAGAGAAGAGGAGAAATAGAGGAAAGGGGAAAAGAAAAAAGACAAAAAGAGAAAAGCAATAAAAGGTCAGAAAGGAAGAAATGAAACTGTCTCTCTTTGTAAATGTTATGATGGCTTATAGAGAATCTGAAAAACTACTAGAATTCATTTAGTAAGGTCACAGAATACAAGGTCAATAAACAAAAATCAATTGTATTATAATATACTAGCACAAAAATTGGAAAGTGAACATGAAATTCCATTTATAATAATAACAAAATAAAAACTACCTAAGAAAAAAGGTAATAAAAGACACATAAGACCTCCACATTAAAACTGCAAAAAACTTAAGAAATTAAAGAACACATAAGAGAAATATACTATATTTTGGATCAGAAGACTCAATGTTATTAAGATGTCAATTTTCCCTCAAATTGATCTATAAATTCCATATAACAACAATCAAAATCCCAGTAGGTTTTGTAGAAATTAGTAAAATAATTCTAAAATGTGTACAGAAATACAAAGGGCCTAGAATAATGAGGGCAGTTTCTAAAACAAAGATGGAGCCGCACGTGGTGATGCATGCTTATAATCCCAGTACTTGGGAGGCTGAGACAGGAGGATCGCAGGTTCGCAGCCAGCCTCAACAACGTGTGAGGCCTTCTGCAACCTAGTGAGACCCCGTTTCAAAATAAAGAATAAAATAGGGCTAGGGATATAGCTCTGAGGTAGAACGCCCCTGGGTTTAATCCCCCTAAACACAAAAATATTTAAAAAAAAAGATGGAAAGCTTACCAAAACTATGTGATCTCACTGCTTACTAATAAGGCTTTGGTAATCAAGACAATTTGATATTGGTGAAAAGATAAACATATAGATCAAGAGGACAGCATAAAAAGTCCTGAAACAGACCCCATGCATATGTGACCAATTGATTTCAAACAGGTGTCAAGGCAATTCAGCAGAGAAAAAAGAAGTCTTTCAATAAATGTTCTTTTCAATCGATAAAACAGATAAAGAAGTCTTTCCAATAAATAAATCAATTAGATCACCCCATGGAAAAAAATGGGTATCAACCCTTCCCTTATACTATATATAAGAATTAACTCAAAATGAATCATAAACATAAAGCCTAAAACTGTAAAATGTGTAAAAAAATACATGGGGGAAAATAAAAGGTCTGAAATTTTAAAAACACTTGACCATGGTAAATGTCAGCAAGTAGGTAGAACAATCGGAATTCTCGCACACTACAAGTGGAAACGTAAAATGGTCCATCCCCTCTGGAAAACAATTTGGCAGCTCCTTAGAGAGTGAAACATGTTCCTACCACACTGTCTAACCACTCCATTCCTAGGCATCTGATCAAGCGAAATAAAAATACATATCCGTGTAAAAATGTGTACATGAGTGTTCATAACAGCTATGTTTTTAAGAGGCAAGAACTGGAATGTCCATCAATAAATGAAGGGATAAACAGATTGTGGTAAATCCCTATGGGAGACACAAATCATAAAAAAAAAAAATAGAAGAACTTAGAATCACCAGGATGAGCGATAGAAACCAAGCCAGGAAAGAAAAAAAAACAAGAAAGAGTACACACTCTATGAGTCCTTTCATATAAGAGAGGGCTGCGTTACAAAGGGATGGAGGAGGTTCTGGGAATGTTTGTTATCTAATTGTGCTAATGGTGATGAATTCCTATGAATTATTGTACTTTCCTGTGCCTCAATAAAATTGTTAAAGAAGAAACCCTAAGAAAGGGATTCTGAGGACAAAAGAATTTGCATAACTAGGTGTTTCAGGCTGCATTGTGCCCACTCCATAGCGCTCCCTCTTCCCTGCACTGCCCTCTGCAGACCCCAGACCACGCCTCTGAAGGTCAGGCTATCCTCGCGGACCTCACAGAGTCTCAACTCATCATTCCCTAGTTAGCTCTTCTGCTAGTTCCCAAAGCGAGGTCCCTTGTGCAGTGCCTGCTTCCTGGCAGGCATTAGGCACGCTGGGAGGGAGGCGCTGACAGCCACCTCCAAGAGCCAGATGATACCACTGCGCAGGAGGAGGAACAAGACTCCCCTTTCCACCCAGAAGGAAATCACTTGCAGATGCTCAAATCCCAGATTACACCAGCAGCAGAAGGGATGAGCAAGCCGCAGCCTGCCCGCAGAGGAGAGGACATCCGATTCCAAAAGGAACAACCATGGCCAAGGGAGGGGAAAGCGGCTGCCTAATCTTTCCCATGGGAGCAGGACAGGGGGGCCTGTGAATTCCAGCCCTGCACACTTCTGACTACTCCGGCCTTATCAACCTCCTTCACCTTCGCCATCTGTTCCCTGCCACGCTGTGCACAGATCTTAATGCACACAGGTGCCACACACACACACACACACACACACAGCATCTGAGTCCCCTCTCTCATTTGGAAGGATGGCAAGTCCTGCCACACATGAGATAAGGTATATGGCAGTCTCTGTCTCTGTCTGTCTGTCTGTCTGTCTATCTGTCTGTCTCTCTCTCTCTCTCTCTCTCTCTCTCTCTTTTGAACCCAGGGGCATTGACCTCCAAGCTACACCCTCAGCCCTTTTCATTTTTTATTTTGAAACACGGTCTCACTAAGTGGATGAAACTGGCCTTGAACCCGAGATCCTCCTCTGACAGCCTTTTTAAACTGCAGAGAGCCAAGCAAACACTGGGTATTACTACTCGTCCACTTATTACAGATTTCCATAAGAAAGGATGCATAGCGTCTTCCTAGTAAGAAGCCCCTGAGGAAGGGACCGAGGTCTCTGGGCTCTGTGGAGAGTGTGTCTACACTGCCCTTGACGTGGGGGTTAATGAACTCCTGCCCAGTGAATTGCTGGGTTTGACCCTGGGACTCCCTGGCATCCACAGGGCCACTGCTAAAAGCAACTCTGCAGAATGAGACCAGATGCACTTCTTTTGGCCTTAAAAGTCACAGCAGGCTACTGAGAAACATTTTTTTCCAAGTTTGGGAATTCTCTAACACCCAAGGCTGGAGCTGAGTTAGCGACTTGGGGCTGGAGAACTAGCTAGCTGTGCCCTCAGAGGGGGCACACTGAGAGCTCAAGGGTCCAAGCACGCTGTTCCACCTTAAGGCAGAAAGTCTCCTTCCACAGCACTGAATGAAATTCAAGTGCCCACATTGCATGACTTCAGCTCCACTGTTATGCAGAAAAACAACCATTTCAGACCCCACACCTCCTCAACACACTGCAATTCACTGAGCCGCCAAGCAAAGGTTTACTGAGCACTTGCTCCATCCACGCCAGGCACGGTTAGGCCCCAGGATAAAGAAGTAAGCGAAAAAGACACTCTCTTTGCTCTTGTGGGACATACCATCTTGGAAAAATTTGGTCAAGTTCACAGTTGTTTCTTAAAAAGTGAAAAGGTCTGTTTTTTATTTAACGTAACATTCTGACAAAACCCTGAGCACGCATTATAAGGTGTGAATACCAATCAGCACAGCTGGCTCTCCCTGCTTCACTTTACAGTCATGCTGGGCATCACAGGCCTGCACCAGGGACCATGTGTACCCCTCAAATGTCAAGCACAGTCCACACCCTCACACAGACAAGGACCGAGGGGGTGGGACCTGACCTCTCGCCACCGGGCTCCCGCGCTGCTGGAGACGTACACGTTGGTCTTGCTGGCCAAGTTCTTTCCCACTGAGCCTAAAACACAAAGGAAGAATTAGTTTTTATTTCAAGAGTATGTCAGAGAATCACTTTGTCCAAACAGAAATTCTGAGTAGTACCTAGCAATCAAGAATGTCTTAAAACCAGGCAGCGCAGTCACTGGGGGTGACCAGCCTGTACATGGCTGCCCATACCCAGCCCGCTGGAGGCCCCGGGAAGACAGGCAAAGCGCGCTTACCTGTGGCGATGATGAGGCCGGGGGCGGACTCCTTGGACAGGATAGGCATCCTCCGGAGCTGGAGGTTGAGCAGCTGACTGAGGCGCTGGGCCAGGTGGAGGGAACAGCCTTGGGAAAGCTATGGAACCAAAGTGCCAGGGAGGGTCAGCACGCCACACCGTGCCTCGGTCTCCCTCAAACCCGAGGCCTGTGTGAGGACCTCATAGCTGGGCACAGAGCAAGGAGGCCTGGCCCAGAGGAACCCAGACTCACAGCCCAGCTGTCCCCATACCCACCTCCCACCCCAAACAGAGCAGGTCACGAAAGGATCCTGCTAACAAAGACCCATCTTGCTAGCTTACCACCTGGTCTGGCCATGAAAACTGGAGCAAATTAGATGGGGTCTCAGAGAAACCCTACCTGCCCACTCCCCCTTTTTTGGTTCACATTTCTTTGCCTGCAAGGAAGTCTATTCACGGGAGCCTTTCTGCATCCTCAGAGAATCAGACTTTAGCCATTCTTAGATATCCTTTGCGCGGTTGAGATCTGAAGGGTTGCCCAAGGGCTACAGGCTAAAGGCTTGGTCACCGGCCTGTCACACGACTGGGAGGTGGTCAACCTTTGGGAGGGATTGCCTCGTGGAAGGAAGTTACCCCACTGGGGAGGGCCCTGGAAAGGCATGTGGGGACCCCAGCCCTTTTCTCTCCCTTCCTGCTCCTGGTCACCATGTCAGCAGCTTGCTCCGCCACTCTCCCCACCAGGATGTCCTGCCTAACCACAGGCCCGAAGGGACACAAACCATGAACCAAAGTAGAGCTTTTCCCCTTGCAAGTTGACCTTTCTCAGGCAATACTATCACAGCGTCAGCAAGCTAACGCACCACCTAAACTCAGAAGTAGAAACTAACAGCTGCTTAACTGTTCTCTAGTTCAGAAACTGATCAGTCAGGGGGAAAAAAAAAAAGCTGAATTTTCACAATACCATTAATTCTATTTAACCAGGTTCTGACCCCCATGGCTTGCTCAAAACCTCCCCATCCCCAGCCACACGAGAACAAAGCCGAGCTGCTGAAGTCATAAGATACTACTGAGGAAAGTATCTAAGAATTTGTCTCTATCCGTTTATAGCCTGCCTCTTTCCAAAATTAGACTCAATGCGGTAAATCGAAACCTGTTGCCTAAAAGGGAAGAAAAATCAAAAAGTACATTCTCGGGCAAGAGCTTCCAAAAGAATTTACTCTAGGGTCCCAGATAAAGGATATATGAGTCAAAGTTTACCATGGACAAATCTCAAAAATCTAACTAAAATGTTAGTTTCTCCAAAAATGAGCACGGCTTGTGTTTTTCTGAGTTCCTTCTGCCCAGGTCCTACGTAGAATGGGAATGGAGCAGCCAGCAGTGTCACAGGAAGCCAGGCAGCACACTCTGCAACTGCTTAGACTTACAGAAACACTTAATGGAACCGCCTAGTACATCTTAATAGCCTTAGCTTTTTACATAGGCCTCTGCGCAGGAAAGACTGTACAATCCTGAATTACATTTAGAGAGGGATTTTAAAACTACTTCCACAGAAATAATAACTTATATAAGAGATTCCCAAACAATATTGGTTTGAAGGACAATTGGTGGTTTGGTATTTTTTTTAATAGCAGAAGAAATGCCACCATGTGGGGGTTTTTTTTGTTTGTTTGTTTTGGGTTTTTTTTTGTGGTACTGGGGATTGAAACCAGGGGTATTCTACCTCCGACCTACACCCCCAGTCCTATTTTTATTTACTTTGAAACAGGGTCTTGCTAGGTTGATGAGAGTCTCAATACTTGCTGAGGCTGTCCTCAAACCTGCAATCCTCCTGTCTCAGTCTCTTAAATTACTGGGATTATAAACGTGAGCCACCATGCCCGGCTCCAACATGTGTTTTTTACATAGTTAAGTCCAAACAACTTAATAAGTTAACATGTCATAATAGCCTAGCAGCAATTTGAAACAATAATATATGCAAACTGGAAGAAAACATAACATTTCTATTTCATTTTTAAATAACCACAATGACCTACTAATGGAATGTGTGCACCTGTTGGGCATGGCACAACTTGTCAAACTTTGGAACCACACGGGGACCCTCATGACCCTCATTTCCTGTTCCATCCTCATTTTCTCACATTTTTTTTTATCATATCCAACTTCCCAAAGATGTGAGGTCATAAAAGAAAAAAAAAAAAGGAAAGAAATGAAACATGACCTAATGTTGAAACTGAATTAACTCAAGCTAGTTACTAAACAATTCACATGTCTAACAGATGTCAAGAATCCCAGTGATTCCCCCAAAGCTTTGAAATACTGGGCTGGGGGGTGGAGCTTAGTGATACGGCACATGCTCAGTATGGGCCGAGTTCAATCCCCAGCACCCCTCCCCCCAAACGATCACTTTTTAAAAAATATCCCATGGCCCTGTGAGTTCACCATGGCAACCGTGCACTGCGCCTTGGTGCAGAGTCTGAGACCTGCGAGGTGGACATACAATTAAAATGTGTTTCATGTGATGTAAGTTGCATGTTTCCAGTGACTCTTAGATGCAGGATACCACGACGGATCAGAGCTCTTTTCCTCGAATTAACAAGCCAAACAAGAGTAAAGCATCCATACCTCACAATTGATTTTCTCTCCATAGCCTGTGAAGGCTGGAGCCTGAAGAAATTCCCAGGTCCCCCCTTTGTCAAAGGTGATGACTGATCTCATGTTCTCCTCGTTCATAGACCCATTCATCAGCGTGGCGATGTAGACTCCTTGTAATCCTTCCACACGATGAAAGTCAGCAAAGGGCTCGTTTGCAAAGTACCTGCAGTAAGAGAAAAATAAACTGTGAACCTGAATTGATATTTGCTTGGTATTTTTTTTATTGTACATAACATGAAATCAAACCATTTTAAAGTGCACAAGTCAATGGCATTAAGTACATTCATGATGTTGTGCAACCGCTACCATATCTAATTCTAGAACATGCTCCTCCTAGGCAGTCACTGTCCATTTTTCCTTCCCTTTCCAAGTCCTGACAACCACTGATGGATTTGCCTAATCTGGACATTTTGTATAAATGGAATCATGAAATATGTGGTCCTATCTACCTGGTTACTTTCCTTTAACATATGTTTTCAAGGTTCACCCATATTGTAGTATGCACCATTCCATTTTATGCCTATATAATCCTGCTCTTTTTTAAAGAGTGAATTTTTAGCTGGGTATGGTAGCCCATACCTGTAATCTCAGTACTTGGGAGACAGAAACAGGAGGTTCGTAGGTTCAAGGCCAGCCTCAGGAATTTAGCGAGACCCCCAGCAACTTAGTGAAACCCTGTTTCAAAATAAAAAAATGAAATAGGGCTGGGGGTGTAGCTCAGAGGTAGAACACCCCTGAGTTCAATCCCTAGTACTACAAAAAATAAAGAGTGATTAAAAATAATGAGGCCCAAAATGCTTATCTGATCAACAACTCCTACCCGGGGGGTTTAGAATGATAAAGATCATGCAAAAGTTGACATAACAGTCTCATCTACTTCTTCCTTGTGGAGATTGACCCAAATTCTCCGATGAGCCTTGACAAACAAGAAACATCAAACCAAGACTTGCAAAACACAAGTAACAATGCTCAGGTTTATGATTTAACCCACTCTCTAGAAATACAGCTAAGGGTTCTACCCAATGTCCAGGTCCTCATCAGAAAGGCCAGCAGCATGTGGACTAATTCCCAAGAAGGCAGGACATAACAGCAAGGAGGAGCACAGAGCCAGAGGTTGTACTTGTTACCAGGGAAGCAAGGAGTAAGAGCCTCCCAGGCTTTAACTGCTATGCTAGGATTGCAATCTCACTGGAAAGGAGTTTTGCACTAAAATGGTATACACGTTACAAATACAACAGATCTCTGAGAAACAGTGGCCACGGTTCACTCGTGGCTTTTAAAATTGGAACCGTGCCCTTCACTTCAGGGGTTCTGAGCCACCGGGCAACAAGATAAAGCAGAGAGCTGCTTTCTTCCACCAGGACTGCTCTGCCAGCGCAGGCGGGGAGCCGCGCAGCACGCCAGCCTCCGAGACTGAGCAGAATCCTAAATAAAACGCAGAGCTGAGCCCCAGCCCTGACGGATGTGTGGTTCCTTAGGTGTCTTTCAGCTCTTTTTCGCTTCCTTAGGAACCGGCGGAAGGCCCGTGTCCTCCTGCTGCCTACGACCTCAGCTCCTGCGTTTGATTCTACCATCAGGTCATCTGCCATCCTGGGTTGACTGGTTTCTATCCTACCTCAGGAGATCTGGGTTTGACACTTAGATAAGCCCTGTTTCTTTCCCCGGCCATATTCCTGGGTTTTTATCTTCTGCTTGCAGGCAGAAGCCTGTGTTCCTATCCCTCGCGGCCCCTCTACATTAGTCCCAGCCCTTCCTTGCCCCCTCACCCTGCCCCAGCACTTCTGACTCTCTCTGACAGTCCATTTTCTTCTACCTCGTCCACACTGGCCATCACAGAGCACTTCTCCTCTTCTTCCCAGAGTGCCCTGGGCAGGCTTGCCAGGCAGCTCACCAGGTCCCCTTCAGCCATGCCCAGCAGGCAATGCATGCTGAGGGAGCCCTTCCCACCAGCAGAGCCAGTGCTCCTCCCTAAGGTGCCCCCAGGGGCCTGACCTGTCATCAGCACATTAATTCCTCCAAAGAGTCCTACCTCTTGCTCCAGGTTTCCAAGAGATTCCTACACAGCCCGTCCCCCAAATGCCAGGGTATTCCTCTATTAAGAGCTCTTTCTTTATTTTTCTAAGGAAATTAGAACCAGTTCCTCTAGCTCATTTCAAATATCACAGAAGCTTATTCTAAATGGGACTGTCCAAGTCATCTGCTAATTCACCCTTATCCTATTTCACCTGGCCCAAACTGAGCTTGCAGGTGACAAAAGGTCACCCCACTGAGCCCGTCTGAACCCCTGTAGTCCGATCAGAGAAGAGCAAGAAAGCTAAGTAGGATGTCGGCCTATGAACATTTTTTTTTCTTCACTGGACTTCACACTCAGGCAGGGTGGAAGGAAATTATCACACATAAAGAGCTATCTGTGTAAAGTGGCCCTACGGTCACACAATTGAGGTCACCGCTTCCTAGGGAGCCTCTGTCTCCAGCTCCTGGCTTCTACTCGGCCTCACCATAAGCTATTTTTCTGAACACCTGAAAACGCGAAAGATGAAGAATCTGTTGGCAAGCTATGACATCTCCACTCCACAGCCAGAGGCTCTCAAAGGGCAGGGAATTAAAGAATCGGCGAAAGGCCCAAGGGATAATGGTTCGTGATTCTTAATTATAAAAAAAAAATAAAGAGAATATTAATCACCCATGAAAATGAATGTGGTAGTAATATATGTTACATGTGGATGAACCTTGAAAACATTATGGTGAGAGAAGACACACATAGAAGGTCATATATTACATGATTCCATTTATATAAAATTCCAGCCGGTGCAGTGGTACGTGCCTGTCATCCCAGTACTTGGGAGGCTGACACAGGAGGATTGCAGGTTTGAGGCCAGCCTCAGCAACTTAGTGAGACCTTATTTCAAAATAAAAAAAAATAAAACAGGGATGAGGATGTAGCTCAATGGTAGAATGCCTCTGGGTTCAATCCCCAGTGCCTAAATAAATAAAATATCCAGAAAAGGTAAATCTATAGAGACAAATTGAATCAATGGCTGCCAGGAGTTGCAAAGAGAAAATAATGGGGAGAAACTGTTTAATAGGGCTGGGGTTTTCTTTTGGAGAAATGAAAATATTTGGGAATTAGACAGAGGTGGTAGTTGCCCAACATTGCATATATACTAAATGCTACTGAATTGTTCACTTTATTTATTTAATTTTTTTTTGCGGTACCAGGGATTGAACCCAGGAGCATTCTACCTCCAAGCTACACCCCCAGCCCTTTTTTTTATTCTTTATTTTGAAACAGGGTCTCACTAAGTTGCAGAGGGCCTCACTAAGTAGCTGAGGTCTGCCGCAAACCTGCAATCCTCCTGTCTCAGCCTCCCAAGTATTGGGATTACAAGTGTGCGCCACCACGCCCAGCTTGAATTGTTCACTTTAAAATGGTTAAGTTTATGTTATGTGAACTTTACCTCAGTAAGTTATTTCAAAAACAAAAACAAAAAAAGAAGCTGGGCCCAGTGGCACACACCTGTGGTCCCAGTACTTGGGGGGCTCTTAGATCTATTGGCTGTATTGCGGAATATATTCACAACCTGACCACCTCTGTGATCCCCACTGGGACCACCCTGAACCCAACCCACATCAATCCCCTAGCTTGGACCTCCACAGCATCTCATAGTCTTCCTGTTTCCACCTTGGTCCCTACGGCAAATTTCCACACAGCACCAAGGATCAATTCTATAAAACACTAGGCACCTAGGTGTTCACTTAAATTTTATAACACTGTCCATTTATGTTTCTGCACTTTTCTTTATATAATGTAATTTCCAATTTTTTTTTTAATTTTGGTACTGGGAATTGAAACCAAGGGCATGCTACCTCCAAGCTAGACCCCCCCCAGCCCTTTATATTTTTTATTTTGAAACAGGGTCTCTCTAAGTTGCTGAGGCTGGCCTCCAATCTGCGATCCTCCTATTTCTGCCTCAAAATTCTGGGATTACGGGCACCACACCTAGCCAATTCACAATTTTTTCAATAGAGAAAAAAATAAATAACAGAGTAAGTCAGATGAACTAGGTATCATACCAAAGGGATTGAAACTAGAAAACTACAGTAATATATGCATACTCATGTTCATAGCAGCACAATTCACAGTGGCCAAATTATGGAACCAACCTAGGCGTCCATCAACAGATGAGTGGATTACAAAATTGTGGGAAATACACACAGTGGAATTCTATTCAGCAATAAAGAAAAACAAAATAACATCATTTGCAAGAAAATGGAAGGATCTGGAGAACATTGTTAAGCGAGATCAACCAATCACAAAAAAAGAAGGGGGAAAAATGTTTTCATTAATATGTGCAACCTAGGGAGTAGTGGGGACACACAAGGGACTCCAGTTGATAATGGAGAACCCTCAGTGGGGCAAGGGAAGTGGTACAGGGAAGGGGGAGGGCAAAAAAGAAGCGAATCAAGTCAGGCGTGGTGGCGCACGCTTGTAATCCCAGTACTTGGGAGGCTGAGACCTGAGGATCCGGGTTCACAGCCAGCCTCAGCTACTTAGTGAGGCCCTCCACAACTTTGTGAGACCCTGTTTCAAAATAAAGTATAAAAAAAAATAGGGCTGGGGGTGTAACTCGGAGGTAGAACGCCCCTGGGTTCAATCCCCAGTACTGCAAAAAAAAAAAAAAAAAAGAAAGAAGCGAACCAGTGGAATTACAATCATAAACAATGTGTACATGTGAGAATATACTAACATCATTCTCAGTACTGTATATGGGTGGGAAGGGGCGGGGGGATACTAGGGCTGTGTGCATGTATGTTAACATCAAATAGATATTCATTGTGATGTGAGACTCCGATACACCAATAAAAGCATGTTAAAAAAAGAATAAGTCAGATGAATAAGTCAGATGATATCTCACCTACTAGAAAAAAATAAAAACACTTAAGTTCTTTCCATGATCGGCCCTGAAGGCTGACGCCTTGGAACCTGCTCTTTCAAATCCTGGGTCTTACGTCTCTCCCCTTCTTCACACTGTTCAAAGCACGCGGGCCTCATCACTGCTCCTAAGGCACAGCCCACAGCCCCACCTCAGAGTCCTGGGCTTGCAGTCCCTCTCCCTGCAAGACTCTCCCCGTGTGTTTGCCTGCTGGGTTCCTCCCTAGCCTAACTCAGGTGCCGCTCGAACACATCTTCCTGAAGTGGCCTATATAAGACAACACCCTTCTAATTCCTTGCCCCCATCATGCTTTATTTTTCTTCCCAGCACATTACCAAGCAGAGTACACGTTGGTTTATGTTCTGTCTCTCTCCAACTAGCATCTACGCTCCGCAGAGCAGGAACTTCGTTCTGACTTGTCATGGCTGTCTGCATGGTTCCAAGCTGCACCTACACCACCACCCGGTTCTGAGCAGCAGCATGCTGTGCTGTGGGATGATCTGGTGGCAGAAAGACTGGCCAGCACGAGGCACTACCTTGACCTGGTAGCCACGGCCCCAGGGCAGACATTGCCCCGAACACTGAGTCACACAGATGGCTCTGGGGGTTGAACCCTGGGATGTTCAACCTCTGAGCTATACCTGCAACCCTTGTTATTTTTTTATTTTGAAACAGGGTCTCACTCAGTTGCTAAGGGTCTCCCTAAGTTGCTGAGGCTGACCTCGAACCTGTGATCCTTTTCTCTCAGCCTCCCAAGTACTGGGTGTAGAGGCGTGCACCACCACACCTGGCCACAGCTGGCTCTTTCCAAGAGCAGAAAGCAAGCCTATAGAAATCACACTGGTTTTTCATGTGACAAAGAGAATGAGCTTATGGCACAGAAAGGAACTTGAGAATCTACTGGGGCTGGGGAGTAGCTGAGTGGTGTAGCACAGGCCTGGCACAGCGAGGCCCTGAGTGCCATCCCCAGCAGGGAAAGCGGGGAGGGAGACACCTATTCGTCCCTGCCAAGCTCCTTCCTCCTCCCACCCCCTCGATGAGTGTAGTGTTCAGAGAGCACTGTGGGCTGAGACTGCAAAACAGCTCCGTGCATGTGACTTAGGGATAAAGGATCAGCGGTACTGGTGCCTTTCCTACACACGCCACCTTGCCGTTGCGTCTGAGAAGGGGAGTAATGATGTCCATTAGCCTGAGCCACTCAGCGGCAGGGTCCCACGGCCACACTTACCAGCTCCCTGACTGGATGCTGTTTTCCAAGCACTCCTTCCCACTGGCTCAGGGACCACAAGACCAGAGGAGAGAATGAGGGGAGCCCGAATGAGCGGTAAGCAGAGTGGCTACGACCCTCTATGTCACAGAGAACAGCAGCTCTCAGCCTTGGCTGCACACAAAACCAGCTGGGGAGATTTTTAAATTTTTCAAACGCAGGCCCACTGAGTTGTAAGCTCTGGTGTATAACCTGAGGCATCGGGGTCCCTGCAAGCGCCTCGGGGAGCCCACATGTGCAGCTGATGCTGGATATCACAGCTGGAGAAGCTGACGCTGTGCCACCAGGAGCGGGAGGCCCCCGTGTCCTTACCTCACCAACGTGTCACTGCCGGCCCCTCCTGGGCTGTAATACAGCAGGTTCTCCAAGGACAGGGAGAACTTCAGCCCCTCAGCCTCCGAGATATACAAATTAGTGCGGTTGTTACTGTGACTGACACACACGAACACCTGGTCCTCCGAGGCATCTGCGATGTAATATTCCTTTGGGATCAAAAGTCAAGAAATACACAAGTCAAAAAAAAAAAAAAACCAACTACGCCCTGTGGGCTTTTTCTAGACACACAAAAGCAACGAGTTCCAAAAGTCCCAGCGATGAATGTGGGCCCAGAGCCCAGACAAAGCTCCCTGATTTTGGCAAAGGAACCTTGACAACTTTCCTCCCCTCTGGAGAACCTGGGCCGGTCTGCAGCTGGAGCAGGTCCCTTGTTGGCAGTAAATGGAGCGCAGAGAAAGAAAGAGCCTCCCAACTTCATGACTGGCCTAAAAACCTCTTTTTGGGTAATAATGTCGCCCTCTTTTTCCCAAGAGACCTTTCATTAATACAAAGTACACTGCAGACAAACGTGCATTTCATTTCTTTTTATTTCCCCTACGGTGACTAAAGGAGGCAGAACCCACAGGAACTAGCAATGAACTGGAACTGGTAAGACTGTTCTCCATCACACTCCCCTCTGGGCCCCAACCTTCCTTCCGACTGAGTGCCAGGTCAGCGACCCAATGCCACCTCCCTGCGGTCACTGCTCTGGCGGCCGCAGCCTAGGCTGACCTTTCCTATTGATCTCTGTGTTCTGATTCTGCATGTCCAAGCACTTGGCTATATACAGTCTCTTCCTCTGCTCCATTTACAGTCTCTCTAACGTGCTTCTACCAAGTAGGACCCACATCTATCTCCTTTCGGAACCAAGCCATCTGCGAGCATTACAGCAGGCACTTAACAAAACAAGTGCTATGCGCAAACTTCCCACTGCTTCAGGACCGGCACAAGAGGCCGCTGACTCTGGCGCCAACCGCTCTGCCAATCCCACCCCACTTGAAGCAAATTAAGGGTTCCATTCAGCTCCACTTCAAAGAGTGAAGTAGGAAATGAGACCAAAGCATAATGGCCCTCTCTAGAGAATTTTCTAGAAAGTGACTTCAGGGAGCCTCCATAAAATAGCCACCCCAGCAAGATATCCACGTGACGCCCTCCCCCCACCTCTGTGTGGGGACAGCAGGACCTGTGCCCATGCTCCCGCAGAACTCACTCACATTAATAGGGTGTCTTGTGACAAACTGGGCTGCTCGCATGGGCTTCCGGCCAAAGGAGACCCACAGCTGGACAGAAGTCTGCTGCTGACTGCCCAGGAGATGCTGCCAGGAGAGAGGAGGTACAAATTAATCGTGCCAGATGATAGCTGCTCAAAACAACTGAAAAGGAAACAGGTCAGACCCTCCAATTCCACTGCAAATACAAAATAGAATCCACGGTGGCAACCCACGCATTGCTGGTGGGAACGTAAAAGGGTACCAGTCACTTTGGAAAACAGTTGAGCAGTTCTTCATGGAGTTAAACACAGAATTACCATAAGACCCAGCGATTCCAAACACGCCCCACACAAACCGCACATCCCTGCTCATAACAGCACGACTCGTGGTAGCCAAAAGGAGAAATAACCCAATGACTACCAACGAATGAACAGGTAAATAAAATGTGCTATATCCTTATGAAGGAATACTATCCAACCATTAAAAAGTACTGAAGTATTGACACATGCATGGATAAAAGGTGAAAGCATTGTACTGTGAAAGAAGCTAGCCACTAAAAAACTTGCATACGATTCCTTTTATGTAAAATGTCCAAGACAGGCAAGTCCAGAGAGACAGAGTAGACCCGTGGTTGCCAGTGGCTAGGAGGGGGAGGGAGTAATGTCACAGGAGATAGACCTTCTTTGGGGGTGACAAAAAGGTTTGGAATTAGACAATGAACATCATTATCCAACCATATGGATACAGTAAGAACCACTGAATTTGTAAACTTAAAAAGGGTAGATTGTATGCTATATAAAATACATCTCAATACAGCTGTTATAACAAATACTTTAAATCTATTGGTATTATGGTTTTATTTCTAATCTGTTTAGTTTTTATTGTTGCACAGGGGAGCTGTAAACATCAGCATTTATACCTGGCTCTATAGTTACATACATTTAAATAGCAATATAACTAAAATCATTTGCCGATAGTTTGGTTTGGGTCAGTTATCCTTAAATATTTTCTTAGTTTTTTTTATCAGTGCATTATAATTATATATAATAGTGGAGTTCATTGTGGCATATTTGTGCACGCATATAACATAGTTTGGTTAATTTCATTTCCCAGTACCTTCTCTAGCCCTCCCCTCCTTCCTCTCTCTGAACCTTGGCCTTTATTTTCCTGGTGTCCCTTCTATCTTCATTAGATTCCCCAACCACACATTTTCTCCCCCCTTTTTTTCTATCTTCCACATGTGAGAGAACACTTAGGACCCTTGCCCTTCTGAGCCCGGCTTAGCTCGTTAAACATAATGCTCTCAAGTTCCATCCACTTTCCTGCAGGTGGCATAATTTTGCTCTTTATGTCTGAGTAAAACTCCATTGCGAATGTACACCACATTTTCTTTATCCATTTATCCACAACTTGGCTACTGCAACCCGTGCTGCTAGAAACATGCCACACCCCAGCTTGAGCTGGCAAACTTCTCCTTGAGATGCCCACTGAGGCAATTACTAAGCTTTTCTATTATCTGTGATCAATGTTAGAGCCTTTGAATTTGCACAATCACATCAGGGTTAGAAATAGGTTTCCAATAGTGAAATTAGTGATTGGCCAATCAGAATCATGAAACTACACATGGGCTCTCCTCTGAGAGATCAGTGGCTTTGGAGATATTTCAGTGACCTTAATATTCTAAAGATACGACTCAGGCCTAATGGGGGTCTAACAATTTGGGGAGGCCTGTGGTCTAAACTTTTCGGTATAATGTCTACAATTTGTTAAGACTTTGCCATTCTGGTGACAGGTGAAAGGGTGACAGATAAGAGGGGTCGGCAAAGGCCAAGGTCTAGATAGTAGATATTTTAGGCTGTGTGGGTCACACTGCCTCTGCAGCTATCCACTTCTGCCACTGTGGCACGAACGCTGCCAGAGACCATACATAAGCAAATGAGAACAGCTGGCATTCAATAAAACTTTATTTACAAAAGCAGGAGGTGGGTCATCAATTGTCAGGGCCTGCTACATGCTGTGTAAGGATGGTGAGGAGACGTCATGGAGCCCACAGATCACCTCCTTGCTTGTGGGTACACATTTGCAAGAATTGTCTGAGCCTGGCTTGCACCATCGGCTGGTCGTGAGGCTGTAGGGAGCAACTAGGCCTTACCCACCTCCAACTTTTGGGCAGCTACAGTTATCTACCATAAAGACCTTAACAGTTATAGATTACCAAGTTAACAGCTCATGGAGGTACCTGATTTTTCTTTAATGGCCCCAACATTTTGATGTAGACTATTAAGAAAAAATAAGTGAACTTCACATCAAAAAGCAATAAATAAAAAAGAAGCTTGGGATAAGAAAGTCAAAGGGCATCAGACACAAAGCCCGTGTGCAGCCATAGCTAGGGCGTTAGGGTACCACGAGGTTCTCAAGACCCGGGCACCAGCTCCAGACCAGAACCCTGGGGGCTGTCCCCATGTGGATTGGAAAAGTTACCTGCAAAGGACTGTAATTCATGGCGCTGGAAGGAAGTAAAAGAGTTAATTACCCCAAACCAACTACCTGCGGTTTTAAAATTTGTACCTTGATTTTCCAAATTTGATTTGAATCCATTTAACATTCCAGCCAGTTGGAATCCCCCAAGCCCAGCATCCTTAGAGGTAAGAGGACCCCAAATTAAAAGCTACACTTGCAGCCTTCAGCGCTTCTACTAGGAGGGTTAACCTGCCGAGGCTGATTCTGTGTACACTTGTAGTTTAGAAGTCTAAGGTAAAAACAGGAGGGAGATACCATTTTATCACCCACTGTCAGGTGTTTCTTCCCTCATCAATCCATCCTTTGAGAAACGTTCTGTTGACAGTATAATTGACTATTGTGTGAAGCTTCTATATGCAGAAGGCCTCAGGACAGCGTGTCTCACACTTTGCTAGTTCTTCGGCACCCTAGATGCTGAGGGAAAAAGTGCACTTGTGCCCTGCAGTCTGCATTTGGAACCACGGTCCCCATGTGATGCCACTGCAGGTGCTCCTAAGGTCACAGTGTGGGAAACACTTCCCAGCAGTGGCCTTGCCCATCTTACCTCCAGCTACATCACGGACCTTGCCACCTGGAGCCCTGGCCGTATGCAGGGAGAAGCCAACACTTAACTACAACTTTGCTATCAACAGCAGATAAATAAGTCATTCAGAGGCTTGAGAGTTGACTATAGAAGGACCAAGAATGTAATAGCCCCCCACCAATTAAAAAATCTGCCAGTCTATGTTTTTTAACTTAGGTGGGCAAAGATGGCATTCCTTCAACTCTATGGCACACCTGCTAGGTACCAGGTATTGTGAAAGACACTGGGTACTATATTACTGGTGATAAAAGCAGACATGCTAGCCGGGCATGGTGGCACACACTTGTAATCCCAGTACTCGGGAGGCTGAGACAGGAGGATCACAGGTTCAAAGCCAGCCTCAGCTACTTAGTGAGGCTCTCAGCAACCTAGTGAGCCCCCATTTCCAAATAAGAAATAAAATCAGGCCGGGGGTGTAGCTTGGAGATAGAATGCCTCTGGGTTCAATCCCCAGTACCAAATAAATAAATAAGTAACTAAGTAAGTAAATAAATAAATAAATGCAGACATGACCCCTGATCATAAGTGACCAAAAGTAATAAAATCTCACCCCTGCACTCTGTAAATTAGCTATGTTTCAGCTATATGTAAATCAGCTATGATATAGCTGTGAGCTGTGAGATTGGAATGGAGGGCACAGAAAGGTCCAGCAGGGATATAACTTAAACTCTTGGGTTTGAGATCTGGGAATAACAGGGTTAGAGAAATGCACAACAGCCATCCGACATAGAGGATCGCAGATCACTATGTCTTCAAATTGAGAAATTAAAACCATACAATAACTTGAGGCTCAAGGAAGTCAAACAGAAAGGCCTATGACCACTGGAGAACTAGAGACAAGATTTAAGGGGACACTGGAACTTGGGGTTGCGCTGCTGTCACCCCGACCTACCCAAGGCAATTTGGGCATGCTTGTGTTTTTGGGCTGCTGGTGTGTGTGTGTGTGTGTGTGTGTGTGTGTGTGTGTGTGTGTGTAATAGAGAGAGAGAAAGGCCAACAAGGCAGAAACGGAGTGATCCAATGTCCACTGAAAAATGCAAATAGCCCAATAGAAGAAGAGTTGTCATAGTTTAGTAGGACTTTTTTATTTGATATTGGGGATAGAATCCAAGGGTACTATACCACTGAACTACATACTCAGTCTTTTTAATTTATTTGGGACAGGGTCTATCTAAATTGCCCAGCTGGCCTTGAACTTGCAATTGTGCTGCCTTAGCCTCCCAAATAGCTGGAATTACAGGCTGCACCACCAGCACATGATGGGATTTTTGTTTTGTTTTCTTTTGTTTTTAGGGTTTTTTGCAGTGCAACAGATTGGACCCAGGGCCTCGTGCATGCTAGGCAAGCGCTCCACCACTGAGCGATATCCCTAGCCCTCCATTTTGAAAGGTATTTCATGGGGATGCCTCTTGCCTTCAGCCACCCACATCTTCTCTTCTCATCCCCCCCTTCCTCTCTACTTTCCTGCTGAGGAGGCCCTCTCGCTACTGTAGATCCTACAAGTAGAATGAGCTGCTTCTGCTTGGCCTGCTACCAGTTACAGAGATACATGAGAACCCGGAGGAAAACATTACAGCTGATTTCAGTGCCCAGGGTTAAGAGTGACAGCAAGCAGGGCAATCTGGCAGTTAGACGAGACCCGAGCCAACGAGGGAAGGGCCACCATTAAGAAGACAGACCTGCAGCCCCTGGAGAGTGACCCAATGTGCTCCTGGCAAAGCATGGTCCTTTTCCTTTACACCAGGGTGATAAAGAGTGAACCTGATACCATCACATAGCAAGTCCTGTTAAATAATCAACTCTGGTTTTAAATGAACAAGCCCTCCACCTCAGCATCTGGCTACAAGACGTCAAGTCAAGGAAAGATGTTCCCACAGGCTGCGAGCTAAGCTGCTCACTGACAGCTGGAAGCTTCATTACTGCTTTTCTGCAGGCATTAACTCCCACTAGCCAATGACTACGCATCCTATTAGCCATGTAAATTATCAGTATTGAAAAGTCTCGGAAATATTGGTCTGATTTAAAGGAAATTAAAAGAAAAAAGCCACTGAACTCCATCCCTCCTTTCTGTATTCTTTTCACTGGGATTTCAAAGAAACTTGTCTTTGTCAGGGATGCTGGGTTAGCAGGAGACAACGAAACTCCTAAAGCCTACAGCCACGTGGAGTCCTTGTCCTAAATGTCTCTGTCCCTCTCACCTCCAGGCACCTTCCAAGCCATTTGGGGATGGTCATCAGGGTCCAGAATCCTTTGGTCAAGCTGCCCTAAGCATGCCATCCAATCTCTTCTTATACATATTTGGCCGCAGAATGGCAAACTCACAAAGAAGTTTGAAAGGGGCAAATTCTGACTGCGTTCCACTTACCACCACCTTTGTGGCAAACATGTACTTATCCCGAAGCTGAAAGTCTCGCACTTCCTCCAGAATCATTTCCTGGTTTTCCCGGGACTGAAAGAAGTCTGTACTTCGGAAAACTGTGGAATAGCCAGAGGGTTCATGCCGCTCAATGTAGATGGTGTTTGGCTTGTCATAGGGATCAATTCCCCTGGAAGAAAAATGTAAAAAAAAAAAAGCGTTATCGTTTCCATAATTAATCACTGAAAGCATGGAGGTTTTGCCAGGAGTCAACTAGAATTTAGGGCCACCGTGGTGCACGCTCCAAATGATACCAGCTGTGCCTTGAACATACCAACTTTGGTTGCTCCTTGGCTCCATGTGGAAGGAGAGGACTCACCATTTATAAAGTGTTTTATGTCGCTGCCACTGTTTCCAAAACATCCTTGGTGTAGCTCAAGGCAAGCTCTGGCCCAGCTTGCAAAAAGCCAAAGGCAGAAAAGGCCTAAGGTGGAGTGTTTCACAATACATAAACCACAGACTGCTCGAGGCTGTCAGCAAGTTTTTGGCCTCGAGTTATGAACTTCAGAGGCTTGAAGGACAGTTTTCCCAAGAAGCTACAGCCTCAAAGTACAACAAGAGAGGAAACCAATTTAGGAGCCTCTGAGCCAGATCTGTCCTGCAGACCCTGCCCTGTCTGCCCCTGTGGACATCACTGGTCCATGCCATCTAGAACCATCCTGCCAGGGCACTTCATGTCCCACACAATGCCCTCATACACTCTTGGGAAGGTATCCTCGATTCCCTCAGAAAGGGAGGGCACGTTCCTCCCTCTGAGCTTTTGCAAACCTGACGCCCTATGCACACATCCTGATCCTACCACCTAAGCCCTACTTTCCTCCAGGGTCAAGTTCAAGTCCCTATCTTCCAGGAAGCCCTGCCCCACGCTCCCCTCCCTTCTCCCAATACCAGCAACACACCTCTGCAGCAATTTGAAGGCTTTTATATGGTTAACTCAAACAAAGGTGTAAAAGCACTTAGGTTGGGCGAGTTTGGGAATCAGTCTCATTTCTTTATAAAATGGTGCTCCTTACACACTCTAAGACATGCGTTTGCCCAGGCTTCCCAAACAGAGCAGAGATGCTTTGAGAGACCATGTCTTATACTTCTTTCCATTCTACTGGGCTCCTAGCTGAAGTGTGTCTGCTGCACTGGCTCCAGGGACCACAATTGCAGGTGTCAGTCCAAACTGCATCTGTGGGATGACAAGGGTGGACTACCTTGGAGAAGAAACTCTGAATCAGTGGCCCCCAAAAAAGAGGCCCCACACCACAGCTGGAGGGACAATGATCTGCCCCGGCTCCCCAACATTCACAGCAACACCAATGCAAGTGGGCCACTCAGCAAATGGGGAAAATAATGGGGAATTTTCAGGAAAAGAACTTGCCAGTGAGCACTGGGAGTGATGGCCCAAGACAGGCCATGCTTATGTAACTGCCTTTATGCAGTTCCATGTGCAAGATGGTGCTCAGAATGATGGAGCTAGTTGTCTTCAAATTCCGTCAGAGAGGGACTGCCAAGAGCATGTTCACCAAACAGAGAGAGAGAGAGGAAGGAGGAAGTTCAGGAATAGAATAGGAAGAGTCTTTTTATAATGGGGAAGACTTGACTTTTGCCCCACAATCTGGAGTCTAAGCAAGGCAGTGGAGACACCAGGCCCTAAGTGGGAGAAATCCACTCTTCATCATCAGACGCTCTGCACGTGGGTGGGTTGGTATGTTCTCTTCTTTTCTACAATTAGAAGTACTGATTAAAGTACTTCCTCCAGCTTAGGAGATATGCAAATTTAAATGAGGCTGCAGGGTATTTTTGAAAGGCAGAGAGGAAAGAACCTTTCTTGAGATATTTTGAGATGAGCTCATCTCTATTATTTTTTGCTAGCCCAAAGAGGAAGTCAACAAGTAGAGATGAAAGAGCGGTGACTCCTGCCCCATTCTGTTCTATAACCCATATTTGGACCTCCCGTTCCTGGGAGTTGCTCCACCTACAAGTTCTTCCTGCCGTCACTCAGAGCCACCCAGTCTTCCAACTTGGGAGGCTCAGTCACAGTTGTTTCCTGTTCTCTTTGCCTTCAATTGAGAAATGCCAAATCCTTGCTCTATCTGTGAGTCCTGCCTGTCACCTGCCTTGTCTACGACCCCTCAGGGATGCTGTGGACATCCTTGAGTCTCACCCTCACAAGTCTTCTGTGGTCCCATCTTGCCAATCTCCAGCTCTGGACAACATAAATTACTGGTTTTCCTCACTCCTACCGATCCCAGGCTGCCAAGAATGGTTGAACTAATTATGTTATTATATTCTGAGAGATCAGATTACATTCTCACTTATAAAGGGGAACCATAGGGGGAAAACCCCCAAATAACCTGAAATCCCAATACCAGACATACAACTATCTGAAATAAGACCAGTCCCTTCTAAGATACCTGCATGTCCACAGAAGGTAAAACATACAAATTCCTAATCTTGAATTTCCTTCATTTAGTAGTCCTGCTGGTTTCTCCTCTTAATATATAGTCTCTCACACCAATAAAAGATCAAGCCATCCCTTTAAAATTCAAATAAAGCAAAAGGAAAGTTCCAATGGTATTCCTGGGGTAGAGGTTGCTCTTGCATGATTCTGTGATTATGATTTCACTAAAACCCCCAGCCTCTGCCCATGGGAAATAACAAAAGACTTAGAAACAGCAGTCTTCTATGAAGGAAAGCCACGTGAGTCAGAATATGTTTAGCTGTAAGGCTCCTCCTTGTGCCACATTTATCTTTACCACCCTCAAGTACTAAGGAAGTAATACTGACTCAGACACTAGGCTTTAAACCCAGAGCTAAAAGCAGCACAGACAGTATCTGCTGTAATGACTCTGTTGGGTCATTACATTTAATGAGGACTTAAACTATATGTAAACGTTGAAAGATAAGTGATAAACTGACAAATACAGACATGTATGCACAGACCTGTCTCATATCACAACCAAACAGCCAATTTCGAATATATAAAAAGCTCCTGGATATCAACAATGATAAGGTCAACAATCAGAGAGAAATAAAGGGCAAAGGCCATGAACAGGCATGTCACGCAGAGATAAAAGATGATCCTTAAGCAGAGAAAAAGATGTTCCAACTCATTCGTAATGACAAAAATAATGTAAATTCAAGCTACAAGGCGACACCTACTTCTTATTCAACAGATTAGCTGCGGAGAAAGACACCATTCTACATGGCTTGTACAGGTTTGACACTCTCCATTAAAAATCTGGCGATGTGTATCAGGTTACGATTTTACTGGGGATATATCAGTGCTCTAAACAAAAGTCCCTGCCCTCTGGGGAGTTTCATTCTATTGAAGAAAGACAATTAATATGCATAATAATTATATACTAGAATGCAATAAAGTGCTCTACAAAAAAGAATAGCATAAGGTAGGTTAGAAACAGGTAATTCTTGTAATTTTAAATAGGATCCTTAGAAATGCAAATCAAACTGTTACAAGCTCTAATCCCACACACATTAGAATAGCTATGGTCAAAAAGATAAGAGAAGTAACAGGGCTGAGGAGGGCGCGGAGGAAAGGGAACCCCTATGTCTTGGCACACCTGTATGGGAACCCACATGGGTGTGGTCATTACAGAAAACAGTAAGGAGGATCCTAAAGAAATTAAAAATAGCCGGGCGTGGTGGCGCACGCTTGTAATCCCAGTACTTTGGGAGGCGGAGACCGGAGGATCCGGGTTTGCGGCCAACCTCAGCGCGCATGCGCGCGCGCGCTCGATCGATTGATCGATCTCTCTCTCTCTCTCTCCTCTCTCTCTCTCTCTCTCTCTCTCTGTCTGTCTGTCTGTCTCTCTCTCTCTCTACCTAGCGGGGCCCTCCGCAACTTCGTGAGACCCGGTTTCAAAAATAAAGCATAAAAAAATAGGGCCGGGGGCGTAGCGCGGAGGTAGAACGCCGCTGCGTTCAATCCCCGGTACCACACACAAAAAAAAAAAAAAAAGAAATTAAAAATAGAACTCATATGCGCCAGCAATCTGTCTTCTGGGTTTATACCCCAAAGGAAATAAAACCCCCACCTCATAAAGATAGCTACATCCCCATGTCTACTGCAGTATCATTCACAACAGTGAAGAAACAGAAACAAACTGCATGTCCACTAACAGAACCATGGACAAAGAAACTCTGCTTGATAGATAAATGGAGTATTATTCAACCCTTAAAAAGGAGACATTTGTGACATGGACAGACATAGAAGACATTATGTTAAGCTGGATGTGGTTGGTGGCTCATACCTATAATCCTAGTACTTGGGAGGCTGAGACAGGAGGATCACAGGTTCAAGGCCAACCTCAGCAACGTAATGAGGCTCTCAGCAATTTAGTGAGACCCTATTTCAAAATAAAAATAGGGCTGGGGATGTAGTTCAGAGGTAGAACGTGCCTGAGTTCAATCCCCAGTACCACAAATAAAAAATTAAAAAAAGAGAGAAGACATTATATAAGTGAAATGAGCCAGGCAGAAAGAAAAGCACTGCATGACCTCACTTATATGTAGAATCCAGAAAAATCAAATATAGAGATAGAGAAACCATGGAGGGGATGGGAGGCCCAGGTCAACGCATCAGGCTAGACAAATACAGAAATCTAGTGTACAACATGGGGACTACACTGGATAATAATGTACTGTCTTTGGGGTTTTTGCTAAATGAATAGACTGTAACTACTCTTATCACACACACACAAAGGATAGCCATGTGAGATGATGGATGAGTTAATTTATACCACTATAGGAACCACTTTACTAACTGTATCTCTCTCATAACATAGTGTGTACTTTAAACACACACAGTAAAACCTATTTCAAGTAAACAAATAAATATAAAGACCCTTGGGTAGGCCTCATTGTGGAAGTTACTTGAGCAGAGACGTAATGAGGTGAGGGAATAGCGGTAATGCACCCGGAGTCAGAGCCTTCTAGGCAGAGAAAATAGCAAGCATAAAAGCTTGCTCTGTGCTACAACGCACCTGGCTTCTCATCTGAGCGAGACGACAGGGCGTCAGAAGGCTCGAAGAGCAAGCTATCATCTGACCTGTTCTTAATAGGATCCATCTGTCTGTGCACCGAGAATTAATTGTAGAAGTATGAGCAGGAAAGCAGAAAGACCAGTTGGGAGGCCATGGGGAGCAGTGGTGGCTGAGGGGAGGGACATGCGCTGAAGGTGGAGCCCACAGGATTTCCTGAGAGACTGAGAGTGAGGCATGCAACTAACGATCACTCCAAAGCTCGTGGCCTCATCAACTGGAGACTGAACGGGGACGGTGATGACGGCCGGGAGTGGCACTGAAAGGCAGTCTGGGAGGCACCAAATCCGAGGTGTCCTGTAGTCAGCCAAGCGAACAGGGCCGATGAGCAGTCAGATGAACCTAGTGATCCCATGATCTTGCCCCTGGAAATCTGCCGCACACCTGCAGACTTGCCTGTTTGGGGTCACGAGGGCAGACGCAGCCATGAACTAGAAACAAGTGCATGTCAAGAATTGCCTATTTCACTCCCCTCCTCAAAACCTACCATGGCTCCCCACTGCTCTCAAAATATAATCCGAATTCCTCTCTCAAGCACTGCAGATTCTGATAGCAATTTCCCTTTTCAAACTTCACCCAGTACGCTGTCTGAATGTAAGACTCAGTGTTCTCCACCCAGTGCCACCGTAGTCGTGCCTACCTCTGGCCACGCTGTTCCTGTCTGGACTCCTTCTTCCATGCCTGCCACGCTACCTCCTCCCTGTGGTGCCCATCCTAAATCGAGGGCCACCTTACCTCCTCGAAGGGCTGTCCCTGAGCCACCCTTCTGGAAGGAGCAGTCCCTGCTCTTGCTTCTCATGCTTCTGATATGTCTCTGCATCTTTCATAATGCATGTTATGTACGGGAAATGTCTTCTCTTACCTCCTCAATGATATTACCCTTAATAACTATATCCATAAATTATTCAACTTCCTATACCCTACAGCAACTAGCAGGCTTTATATTTAGCAGACATTAAAAAAATATATGTTATATACGAACGAACAAATGGCTAAATTTTATTCAGAAGAAAATCCCTACTCCTGAACGATACTCTAAAACTGAAAGTCTGTAAGAACTCTATTACATGCAAGAGCCTCCCGTGTCCCCTGGGTTCCCTGATGGACGGGAAAAGGCAGAAGCCCTGTCCCTCCTCCCACAGGCAACTGTCCTCTGTCGTTCCACCGGCGAGTCCGCTACACCTGCAGCTCCAAGTCTCAGGTCTGTGAAGTTTATGTCTTGAGTCAACTGCCTCACACTCCGGGTGAGGCCCAAGGTCCGCCCACCGGGAAGGGGCAGGACTGGAGGAAGGATGCCTGTCATTCAAGGCGTCCTGGATGTCACGACTCACCAAGAAAAGGACTTCACGTGCTCCTGAATCATGATCCAGGTCTGACCAAAATCATCGGACTTCCACAGCTGCAAAGAAGAAAGGAACAAGAAGTGGCCATGGTGTGGGAGCGCGCAACACCCACTGAACCCACCCTCCGTGACGGCCGTCTGGGAACACGGGCACCGAGCTCGCCAGTGCCAGCTCAGGCTCCAGAGCGAATGGGCAGAGAGGGGAGGACAGATCCTCACCTCTGCGTTCTTCCCCACAGTCCCCAAGGCTCCCAAGAGCAACTGAAAGAAAATACCATGGACTTGCTTTCCGCTTCTGGGTTTCTGGAAATCTTATTTTACTCGAGACTAGCCCCCAGGTAATGGTACCTCTTGACCAGAAAACAGTGTCCTTAAACACTTGTAATGGGTAATCCCAGCTACTCAGGAGGCTGAGACAGTAGAATTGTAAGTTCCAAGCCAGGCTAGGCAACTTAGGGAGACCCTGTCTCAAAATAAAAATGAAAAAAGGCTGGGATGTAGCTCAGTGGTAGAGCATCTCTATACTGGGGGAAGGAAGGAAAAACAACTTGTAATGGATAGCAGCATTATTCACAATATCCAAAGTGTGGAAGCAAAGCCAAGTGTTCATCGTGGGATGAAGAGATGAGCAAAGTGTGGTATATCCATACAGTGGACTATTACTCAGTCTTAAAAAGGAAATTCTGACACATGCTGGCATACAGATGAACCATGAAGACGATATGCTTACTGAGATAAGCCAGTCACAAAAAGACAAATTGTACCTGATTCCACTTATATGAGGTACCTAGCGCAGCCAATATCATAGACAGAAAGTAGACTGGTGGTTCCTAGGGGCTGAGGGTAGAGAGGAGTGGGGAGTTAATGTTGAATGGAGACAGAGTTTTGGTTGTACAAGATGAACGAGTACTGGAGATGGATGGCGGTGATGTTGCACAACCAGATGGATATTCTTAATACCATTGAACTATACGCTTAAAAATGGTTAAGATAGTAAACTGTATGTTATGTGTATTTTGCCATAATAATAAAATCGAGGAGAAAAGTAAAATCTATAGGCTGGGAGTGAAGCTTGGGGGTAGAGCACTTGCCTAGCAGGTACCAGGTCCCCAGCACCATAAGTAAAGAACTGTAACAGGCCTTGGTCATTAAAGCTTACTCCAGAGGATACTGGCTAAGTACAGCGCACCAGAGATACCAACCGAACACCCAGACCAGGCCATGGGTAACTGGCTTGCTGATCTTTGCCAAAGCCCCTCAACCTCCGCGGATATAACTCCGAGCCTAGCCAACAAAGTATTAAGAAGCATAAGACCAAAAATAACAAAAATCCACCTCCACTGAGTAAACTGACCCAGCCCGCAGAAGCTCGGGTTACTCCCCAGGGCAGGCAAAGGTAAACAGATCCGTGTTTTGGTTAAACAACCCACAAGGCAAAATAAATGTGCCAAAGTTCTTCTGAACAAAAGCATTCAAGGCTCACCATCAAACCCCTCCTACAGGATCTACAAGTTTCACAGGCTAATGCCCTGCTAATATTCTTTTTTTTTTTCTTTTTTGGCACTGAGGACTAAATCCAGGGACGTTCTACCTTTGGGTTGCACCCCCACCTTTTTTTATTTGATTTTATTTTTTGCAATTTTGAAACAAGGTCTTGCTAAGTTGCTGAGGGGTTGCCGAGGGTCTCACTAAGTTGCCAAGGCTAGCCTCAAACCTGGGATCCTCCTGTCTCAGCCTCCCAAGTACTGGGATTACAGACATGCGTCACCGCACTCAGCCAACCAATATTCTTGACCTGGCAAATTTGAACCTAGAGATAGAAATCTTTCTTGGGTTTTCTCCTCACCTGTCAGTTTTCCTTCAAACTGGATTCAAAGAGGAAAATAAATACATTTCGCTATACCCACACACTGCACACACACACACACACACACACACACACACACACACACACACACACACAAAGGAAGGATATTAAAGTTAATGGTAACCTCAAATAAATGTGTCTGTGGGGCTGGGGATGTGGCTCAGTGGTAGAGCGCTCGCCTAACCAGCAGGAGACCCTAGGTTCTGTGGCCAGCACTGGAAATCAATAAATCAAGGATGAAAGTAGAACAGAAATGCAACAAGAGGTCCCAGAGGAGCTCAGACTCCAGACTTCTCCATCAAGTGTGCTCTGATCAAATTCCAGGGCCTCAATTTACCCCAAGGACCAACAGAGGTGTATCTGCAGCAGAAGAGGCTGGTGTCTAGTTCACAGGCCCTGCCTGCCTAGTACCAGTGCCGGGCGCTGGCTGGGACACAGCCCCAGAGTGCCAACGGGATATACTTTCCCTTAGCTGTGGTAAGTGAAATACTAGCTCCAGAGGCGAAGGCTCAGGCAGGAGGAGGGAGGAGGGGGAGGCGAGGTCACTCGAAGGACAAAGATCCACCCAGGCAGAGCGGAAAATCCCAGGAACCCCGAGGGCTGTGCTCCGGAAGCTGCTTACCTGTTTGTTGGGGTGAGACCTGTCGAAGCCCAAGAGAAGGTTGGAGGCCTTACTGTGGAGGAGGAGATCAGCCGCCCGGAATGGGATAGAAAAGCCATGGATGGTTTTGCAGAAGTCAAATGTGATCCAGAGGTACTGGGCGTACGCGTCTGCAAAGATGTACTGCAAGAAAAAATTGGTAAACTCAGAGACACGCCTGCCGGAGAGCCAATCAAATCCATGTGCGACTGCACGCACGTCGTGGGACGCTGGCACTTAGTGGGTGCCGGGCCCTTGGGGTGTCCACACTGGCTTCCTCCCCATCTCCTGGCAATGACGAGATGCTGTCCACACCAACCCAGGCTCAGTGAAGAAGGGCTGCAGTGCCGGGCCCAGGTGAAGCCACCCGGTTTAACCAGGTAATGAAGGTGGCCACGCCTTTCTATTTTTCCATTTTGAACTGATTTGGCCATTCTCACTCCCGGAGGGGTCACTCAGTCTCAATCAGATGGTGGCTATTGGCAGCTGGGACAGAGACATCCTGTTCTTCAGACTGGCCAAACACAGACAGGCTGCTGTCTCTCCCTGCATCCTCAGAACAGCTATGAGGCAGGCCTTCCCAGGAAAATCGCTAAAGTCATATCCATCTAAGAAGATAAGCTGCTCCTTCTTGTTGCTACACCAGGTCACCGGGCAGCTCTGGGGACCAGTTGAGCTGCAGGCACACTCCAGGGCAGAGCAGAGGCGAGCAGGTCCTCTCCTCATTTTATTTCTGCATGGGTCAGTGACTTTGAACAAGCCCGGCTGGACAGCAGCTGGAGCCTTAAGAGTCCTTTGGGGACAGGATAGGGATGCACTGCAGACCCACCATGGTCTAGATGCTGGGCTAGACCATGATGGAAAGCCGGGGTCCTTCCCCTCCATCGTTGGCATCCTAATGGAGACAGGCAAGTCCACAGCCAGCCACAACTCAAGGGTAAATGGGACACCACACACAGGGTCCCATACAAATCTATCCAGCTGCGGGACTCAGAAATGACTCCATAGAAGAGTCAGGTGTTGAAGGCAGGTGAGACGTCTATGCCTGGGGTTGGTTTGAGTTTCAGCACAAAGGAGAAAAAAACAACTATCACAAGGGTTTGGTGACAGCCTGGATAGTAGGTACAGATGACGGGAGGCACAGGTGCATATGGGAGTCCTGAGGGCCGGCTCTACACCCAGAGGACCATGGTGGCCCAGGGACCAGGCCATGAATTAGAAACCAAAGCCACAGAGACCCAGCTCCACCCACAGCGGGCCATTCACCTCCACAGTCGCTGGAGGAAGGAATCAGCGCAAGGACATCTTCTCTGACTGACATACCTGCTGCAGACAAGCCCAGCTGAGACCTTCCAGCATGGAGCCTGGACTGCACGCACACGCCCAGTCCCCACGCTGCTCTCGGGTGTTCTTACTCCTTCTCCTCCGCACAGTCACCCCAAACCCAGACCACAAACTTCCCAGGGGCATGCTTTGTGTGTTATTCCATTTCTTCCCCAGCATCTAACCTAAATCTCCACACGCTACAGAAGCCTAATCAAATCTAACCAAAAAAGGTAGCGAATGTTTTAAAAGCAAAACCGTTGGGCACAAATGCAATGTAATAAAAATAATGATGATCCTAGGAGGACCATCCTCGTTTTCATCCTGGAAGTATTCCCCAGAAAGAACCTATCTCTGCTCCCGAACTATCTTGGTTACTGGAGAAGGGAATGTTCTCAGTCTGAGAAAACTTTTCTAGAAACCCATCTCATGGCTCCCTGTAGTATCACATTTGTGAATCTAAAAAAAAAAAAAAATTCACCTGCCCAGTCATAGAACTTTTTACTGTTGATGGTAATAGCTAAAATCTTTCAAAAGCTCTTAGTATGTGCTAGGCACTAAGCTAAAAGTCTTGTGTGCCTTATCTCATCAGTCCACTCAATACTCATAGTGTGTCTCAACACGTTGGGTAGTATTGTTACAACCCCCTTTAATAATGAGGATACTGGCCAGGCATGGTGGTGCATGCCTATAATCCTAGTACTTGGGAGGCTGAGACAGGAGGATCACAGGTTCAAGGCCAGCCTCAGCAATTTAGTGAGACCCTCAGCAACCTAGCAAGACCCTATTTCGAAACAAAAAGGGCTGGAAGTGTAACTCAGGGAGGTAGAATGTCCCTGGGTTCAATCACCAGTACAAAAACTAATAATAATAATGAGGCGCTGAAGATGATCGTGGTAACTGCCCAAGATGACACAGGGGCCAGCAGCGCTTCCATCCGTATCTGACTGGGGCAGAGCTCATCTCTTAACAGTTCATCAGTCCTTCCCTCTCCCTCTAACCAAAGGCAGCCTTTCCTGAATTCCACTCAAACGTCCAGCATTGTACTATTTAACCCATGTGTGTGCCCCCCTCTCCTACTCTGACCCGCTTGTTTTTACTGGAAACTCCCTGCCCTCACTTGTGCAACACTCTGCCAGCTCCATTCTCCACCCCCCAAGCCCTGGCCACCTCAGACCTTGATTCGCCTTTGCAGATTTCTTCCTCCCCATCCCTCTCTGCCTTCCTGCCACCTCGAGATGTGGCTCATCCCTCCACGCAGCTTCGACTACTGCCGCAAGAACAACAGTGCGTGACTGTTGTTCGGATGTGAACTGGAAGCCGGGTCCTCGGTGCGTCCGTGTTAGCACCTTTAAGAGGCGAGGCCTCATGAGAGGCATGCGGGTCTGGGTGGGGGGCTACCCTGGGAAGCCACTGAGCAGTTCTCTCCACACTCTCTAGCTTCCTGTCTTGCCACATGACCTCTCTCTCCCTCTCCAACACGCTCTCACCGCAATCCCAGCCGCCATGATGTGATGGAGCCAGGGAGGCCAAATTGGATGGCACTGTTCTATCTTAGATCTTTAGCCTCCCAAACTGAGCTAAATAAAACCTCTTTTCTTTATAAAGTCCCTAGCCCCTCGCGTTTTGTCATAGCAACAGAAAACAGCCCAATGCAATGACTTGTCATAGCTACAGTGTGACTGACTTCTCACTGAGATTCGACTTTCATTGCCTTCTCAACATCTCCTCTTGGATCAACACGGATGTGCCCCAAACTGAATTCTTCAATGCCTTCCTACCAAAACCAAATTCTCCTCCTCCACGCCCCAAATTCTATGCACACTGCATCCCAACTCCATAGATGGAGGTTTTACTCTATTCTCTCCCTTCAGTCCTCACTTTCAAACAACCACCTACTCCACTAAGTGTTCCTCTAACATCTTTTTCAAAATGTCTGCCTTCCTTTTTATTCCCAGCACAACCAGCCTGGCCTGTGGGCCTATTAGAGACCATAAGCAAACTGAGGGCAGCAGCTGGGTTTTCTTCATCATCGTGTCTTCTAGGACCAGCAGGGTGTGTAATACTTGGAGGGGCTATTAGGACCACTGCCACCGTGGTCCCCTTTCCAGACTCTAAACTCTGGCTTCCAACACTTCATACCTATTGTCAGGAGACACATTTCCCTAAAAGACACTACTCAGTTACTTCCCTACTCAAAGGTCTTCCATGGCCCCCCAGTCCTCATGGTGAAGACAATCTCCTCCCTCTTTAGATGGGGCAGGCAGACAGCGCGCTGCAAACCCTCCGCCCCTGAGAAGCGACTCTCCCGCCAACTTTGGTCCACCTGCTGATGCCCGTGCCCAATCTTGAAGCTCCATCCCTGACCATAAACACCCCACAAAGGCTTTTCTTAATCCCCCCGCTCTGTCAGCAGCAAGCTCCACTCATCACGGGCACATGGTGCCCTTGCGTTACAGGACTTGTCACATGTACACATGATAGAAAAGCATAAAGCATCCATCCCGCCCTGCTGTTGGTCCCTATGCTTCTGGTTCTCCGGTGGCCAACTCCACAGGTCTGCCAACGGAGCCGCCCGAAGCTGCTTCTGAAACTGCAATCTCAGGAGCGTCTTTACCTCCAACTCCACTAACCCTGTTTGCAATCACTTAATACGGCAGAGAAGCTTCATCTTTTGGCGATAGCTATGCTTCCTCTGGAAATACAAATAGTTCTGGAAAGATAACAAACTAAGTTATCAGCACAAGCAATTTTCACCAGTTTTGAGTGCAGAAAGCAAGAGTATGCAGAGAGGAAGAAGAGTAGAGAAGGCATCAAGGGAAGAAAGGGAAACAGAATTGTTTGGTTTTATGTAGGACCAGTCTCTGCCTGCAAAAAGGCAGGGTTAGTTCTTGCTTCTGTTGAGCTTGGGGCCGTGAGGCCTAACTGCACTTCAGTGGCCCTTTCCGAAGAGCCCCAGACACACTGAGACGTTGTCTGACTGGTCTCAGGGGTCTACAAGGCTGGTGGAACTTCCAGGTGACTAGAGGTACACACTAGTTCAGGGAACAGTACACAGGGGACCAAGAAGGGGGAAGTGGGTCTGCAGGCTAATGCGAAAACAGACCCTGACACTCATCTATCCCCACACCCTCCATCTCCGTCACAAGGTAAAGCCAGGGCCCAGCGCTGGCTGCCTTCCATCCTGTTCCTCCTTCCCCTCCCTCAGGCACACATGCCCTCCACTTGCAGGCCTCCTTCTCCTGACATCTGAACTTCCAGAACCGCTGCCGACATTCCCTTCAAGCACACGGACTGCCCGTAGCATGTTTCTGCACTGGTGATTTGCCGGGCCCTAGCACACTGCTGTTGACAGCGAGGCACCTGGCCTCGTGTGGTTTACTCTGAAGTGGTAGGTCTGGTGGGGCGATTTGCCTTCCGGGGGACAAAGGTAAAAGTAACAAAAGCGATCAGCACCATGAGAGTCACCACTTCCTTCCTGAGCTGTCTGGGGAGGGTGACAGCCTTCTTTGGGGAACTAGAATCTCAACAGAGAAGGCTGCTTCCCTCCTCCTGACCTCAGATCCAACTCTCAGTATGTCCTCCAAGAAGGAGGCCTCTCTTTGCTCTCCTGATATCCCATCCCCTCCATCTTGAAGGCAAAATCAACTCACCCAGGACAAATCTAAGATGCATCTCTGCCCAACCGTGCTTGGGCTGCAAACCTGCCACCTCCTTCTCACTGTGCAATACCTAAAGATCTTTTACTGCAACCATCCCCGGTTTCTCCTTCCCTCTTGCGCCAACACCACAGGCCCTTCTCTGCACCTCTGCAGACCTGATACTCCAAAAGCCCCTGATCCTCCACTTGCACCCAACCTCTTCGTGCAGGCCCAGAGCATCGTCTTTCCTGTCTCCTGACTTGCGGGTTAGCAGCTGCTCACCACAACTCTGCAAGCAGGAAGGAAGGTCCGACCTGCCTGCAGACATCTGTGCCCTAGGGTGGGAGGGGCATAGACGAAGCTGAAAAGGGAGAGTCTAGAGGGACAACAGGGCAATTTTCAAGGCTGTGACTTCAGCCAGAGTGAGCTCTGGGAAGATGAGGAAATATAATGGCAATAACAATAATCAGATAAGTACAGCCTGATAAAGTGAGCAATCTAAGTGTCATTTGCTCTTAGAGAGGCAGGAGGCATGCAGATCTATCCGGAGGGGAGGTGGCACAGCCAGCACCAGACTCTGGACAGAGGTCTCCTTGCAACTCAAGAGTCCAGAGCAGGTGCACAACAGAGCCCACCCCCTCTGAGAAGCCCCAGGGCCAGGCCTGGCTGGCTACAGGCAGGAGGGGAGGAGCATCAAGGCCAGCCACCCCTGCTACACCTTCCCCTGCTCTTGTCTCAGGGGAAAACTGGCTCAGTTGCCCCCCCACCCCCATTAGGCAAAAGTGCGCCTAACTGCGGCTTCACTCAGACCATGAGGCTGGGCTGATGTTTAACCAGTGATGCCTACTCTGGTTACTTTTTTAAAATACTCTGTACCAGCTGGTAAACAGCCCCAGCCAGGAAACCCTAGAGTGGCTCCCTCAAAAGTCCCCAGTACCTCCCTACAGTCCAGCAACTAAAAGGTTAAAGCCGGGCCCAGCAGGGGGCCTCCTGAGCCCAGCTCCCTCCAGATAGGGTTTGTTCTGATTGGTCAGAATAGAGCCACCATTGCTAAATATTTTGAATGCAGCCTGGGCTAGGAGACCACAGGCAACCTGAGAAGCTAGCCCAGGGTCTGGAAGAAGGATCCTGCAGATCTTGCTAACTGGATCCTTTCTAGATGCACAAAAAGCTACAGCTCCCCTTCCCATCTGGGCCTGGGAAGGAGATGAGCAACCTAAGAGTGGGCAGAAAGCAATGGGATTCAGCTCTCAGAGCGGAGTGGAGCACTGTAGGCCTCAGAGGCTGCAGGTTCCTGCCCTCCCCCTGCCACACCTGCCTGGGGGCTGGGGTCAAAGCTTCCTCGGAATCCAGCTGCCTGGGGGGCCTGATGAAGAAACAGAGCCCCCAGGCATGCCAGCTGGGACAACAAAGGAGGGTCACAGCCAGGGCTGCTGCCTTGGCTTTCTTTTCTATATCCATGTAGGATTGGAGACGGGAGGGGGGGCACACAAGTGCACGCGCGCGCACACACAAACACACACAAACGCAAATGCAGAAGCCAAGAGGTCAGCAGCTGCCCTTGGCGGCCACGGTTAGACTGCAGCCCACACCCCTGATTCCTGGTGTACCCGGGAAAGGTCTTTGCCACCAGTGAGTCAGGCAATTTACTGCCTGACAGATTTTCTGTGGTTTAACCTGCCCTTGTTTGTCTAGAAATCCTGCCTGACCAGTACTCGGCTAGCCTGATTACATGCAGACCCGCCCCGTGATGCTGTCATTAACTCCCGGGTTAGGGCGCTGGCTACCAGACATGCTGCAGAGATCACAAAGGGCTCCTTGGTGCGCCCCGCTTCAGAGCGGTGATCCGTCCCGAAGCCAGCCCGCTAGCCCGCTGGGTAAGACCTGGCCAGCCGCCCTTACCCGCTTGTTGTCCGCGGGGCTGTGGTAGAACTGCGCGATGACCGCTTCGCTGCTGTTTCCCTCGCCGAAGTTGAGCTTCTCTGAAATCTTGTTGAATGATTTTCCATAGTCATAAGACACGTACACCTGGGAGAGAGAGAAGGGGAGGAAGAAGAGCAGAGTTGGTGAGGAAGGGGACAGAAAGATCTCTCACTGGGTCCCCATCTTCCAGCATCTGCCCCAGACCCCGAACATGGTTCCCACTGGGTCCCTGACACAATGAAGTTGCCAATGTCGCCAGGTTACCCACAAAAAGGAAGCAGGGCACCTCCATGTCTATCCCCAAGCCTGTGGGGGCAGAGAGCGGGGGAGCGCTGCAGCCACCCTCCTCTTTTCTGAGGTGAAGCCAAGTCCCTGGGGAGGGAATACACACAGAAGCAATGGCAACACCCTCATCATGGGCCGAGTGTTTAATAAATTACATCCAGAGGCAGAGAGAATGCGCTCACATAAGGGGAAAAGGGTTGAAAACTTGTTTTGCCATCTGTTGAAATGTCCCCAAAAAAGTAATCAAATACTTCATCCCTCTGCTGGAAAGCTTGCCTCTTAGAGTATCCCATACCCAAAGAAAGAAAATCCTGATGGGCCTCCCCCAACAGCCCAAGAAATGAAAAAGAAAGAGAGCTGAGTGAGGCCTGGCATGGTGGTGGTCACCTCTAATCCCAGTACTTGGGAGGCTGAGACAGGAGGATCACAGGTTTGCAGCCAGCCTCAGCAACTTAGCAAGATAAAAATAAAAAATAAAATAAAACTGGGAGTGTAGCCCCTGGGTTCAATCCCCAGCACCACAAAAAAGAAAGAGTGCTACGTGATTGAGTATGTACAGAGGCTAAGATATCAGTAGGCTAGGGGTACAGCTCAGTGGTAAAGCATTTGTCTTGTATTCACGAGGCCCTGGGTTCAATCCCAAACACTGCAGGGATTAAAAATAAAAACTCAGTACTAGAATCCCTCTCCTCTCCTCTCCTGCACTAGTGTTCTATGGCTTTGTGGCATGGGAGGCGGCAGCAGCAAAACTCACAACCACAGGATGGGCGCCCCGCCAACAGAAATCACCTCTCCATTGCATCCCGGTCTCTAGCAATGTAGACCATGGTGGTAAGAGGTAAGAAGAACTGTCACTCACTGAGTGCTTACTATATGCAGAGCCGGTACTGACCTCCTCAAACCAACGAGCTCAGGTAACTCTCACAACAACTCCACGTGGCAAATGCAATTGTTAAAATCGCGTCACAGAGAAGACAACAAGGGCTTATAAGATTAGTTACTTGCCACAGTCACAACACAGGAAGTCAGTAGCAGAGTGGGACCGAGACTCAGGCTATCTGCCTTCAAAGCCAGAGAGCTCAAAGCCATATCAACTCGGGCCATAGAGGATAACCTCCATGGACGTTGTTGGACATTTAGAAACTAGACTTCACTACCCGTGAGATACGAAAGATCATTGATATAATCAAGGGGGTTAAAAATAAATCTGAGAGATGACTAGAACAATAATAATAATAATTTATTTTTAAATTATTTATGGGAAAGAGAATGGAGGGAAGCAATTAAAGAAAAATGGCAGGTAAATACCAAGAAGAATGGAAACTATTGGACTAATCCCAGAACCTGCCATCCCTGCCCATCATATACCCCAGGCACCAGACGTACAAATAAGACTAGAAGAAGCCATGGTCATCAGAGGGGATGAGCGAGTAAGTGTGTAAATGTTCACAAAACCCCATGTAAACAGTGAAGGGCAGGAAGGCTGAACGCAGGAACCCGGAACACGAGGGCAGGTCAATAACATTTAACAGATGTCAAGGCGAGAAGTGAAGACGGCGCCTCTGCCTTTATCTGGGTCACCATGGAAGGAACACACAGCGTGTTCCCGACCACCAAACACACAGGGAGGCACTGTCAGAAAAGCAACGTCAGAAACTCAGCAGGCTGAGCGCTCACGGACAAGCGGGCAAAACGACCCAGCGGAACCGTCTCGCTTCCATTATGGTGGCCCAGGACGGACACTGGAGTCCAGGTAGGTTCATAAGTTGCACACAGCACCCTAATGGCTTTTGGAACAGGGAACTAAGGCCCCTTTGGGCTCCAAGATCCCATAGATAATCCACTATGATTTATTTCTTGAGGCGCTAATGTGATATGTTTATATCAGGGAAGCATTTTTCAGTATATACTACTCTTTTGTATATATTATCTCTCTTCATCTTTAAAAATCCTGCAAATTAGTCTCCCCTTCAGGCTACCTGGAATAGAGCGAGTAGCCCACAAAAACTTCTATAACTAGTAAGTATGATTAGAAATCAAAGAGTGGCTAAATGAATGTGCCAAATAAACAAAGGAGAGTGAATTGAATGAACCGGTGAGTGACATAAAGAATACAGTCGTCAATAGAGCCGTCCCCCGGTATCTGCAGGAGATTAGTTCCAGGCTCCCCAAAGGACACGAAAATCTATGGATTCTCAAGTTCTTTATATAAGATGGCATGGTACTTCCATAAACGCTATATAAATAGTTGTTATGCTGCACTGTTTTAGGGAAGAATGACGAAATGTCTATATATGCTCGGTAAAGATACCACTGTTTCTCCTCACATTTTCAACGTGCAGTTCAGTGTGGATGCTGAACCCAGACATATGGAGGGTGAACTACAATTATTTCCACTTGAGAGATAACAAAAACTAAGACTCCCAGTAGTGACTGCTCGCCCAAGGTCACACTGCTAGTAAGTAACAAAAGGACCCTGGTTTCTCCCAATTCCAAGTTCAGTCGTCTTCCCACTCTGCAAGCTACTGTGTTGGAAAATGGTCTCTTCTCCACTTATGTTTGTCTGTTTAAGAGGAGGGCCACACACCAAATCCACAGGTCAGGCACAGAAAGGAGTACCAGACAGCAGGGAGAGCCTTTTTAAGATTCTCAACCACACCACAGCCACCCTCATTGCCAGAAGCTTCTCTTGACTTCCCACCTGCAAACCAAGCCCACCTCTTAGGGCTGGGGATGTAGCTCAGTGGTAGAGTATTACATTTGTGTGGCCCTGGGTTCCATCCCCACCACCACAAAAAGAAAAAAGAAAAAAAGAAACCATCTCTTTGGTCTTGTACTTGACAAAAGTACATATGGGCCCATCCAATGCGTAAAAGCTGTTCCAGATGGCTCATCAACCGCCCTTACCTTCCCCTGATGGAACCATTCCAACACGATGCTTCTTTTATCCTACAGTGTTAACCTTTCCTCTCTGTAACCAAAATATCCGACATACACAATTTAGAAAAGAGGGGGAATTATTTTGGCCCATGGTTTCAGAGGTTTCAGTCCATGGTCGGCTGGCTCCACCACTTCGGCCCTGTGTGAGGCGGAGCGTCATGGCGGAAGGGCATGGAAGAGAAAAGCTGCTTGGTTCATAGTAGCCAGGAAGCAGAAGATCTAGTCCCCGAGGGCACGCCTCTAGTGACCTACTCGCTCACCAGGCCCCACCTGCCTACGGTTCCCACCTCCTCCCAGCAGTCCACTCAGCCTCAATGTCTTCATCCACTGATGAGACCTCGTGACCTGACCAGTCCCCGAAGCCCCACCTCCGGACACTGCTGCACCAGGGACCGAGCAAGCCCTCAACACCTATGCTCATCATTCGTATTTCTCTTTAACTGACATTTGACCATCAACTGCACAGGGCAAAGACCATGCTCGGGACTGGTGCAGTTACCCACAGTGAGCAGCAAACAAAAGGCCTCTCAGTGCTGAGCGAACCTCCAGAGGGCTGCTGACCTCACGATCTCCAGACTGCACCCCCAGGTACAAACTCTGGTTTGAGCTGTCTTGCTCGCAGACACAGTGCTGCAGACGCACGGTCCTCTGCGCTCTTCCGGGTCAAAGGGGCAAACACCCTGCACTCCCTCCTCGTCTCGTACGTCAGCAGTCTGTTTTCTCCGCAAGCAGCATTCTGCACTAATTGGTCCTCTCTTCCCTCAATATGACACTATTCCCTAAACAACAAAATTCAACATGAGAGGAGCTGTTAACCTGCCCAAAGCTGCCAGTTAGATCCTTCTCTTACCTAAAAAAAATGGTCCTTTGAAGTACACGGTTTAAAATTCTTTTTCTCACACTTCAAAACTATAATAATAATAATAAGGAAGGGGGAGGCAGAGGAGGCGGGAGGACTAAAATGTACAGAAAACATCTCTGCATTTGGCACCATTCCAAGTCCTTTACAGCAGTGCTTCACAGTTTAATCTGCTTATAAATCACACTGCAGGACGCTGGCCAGATGCAGGTACTGATTCCTCAAGACTGGGCGGGACCTGAAATTCTGCATTCTTTTTTTTTTTTCCTTTTGGTGCTGAGGATGGAACCCAGGGTGTTGGGCATGCTAGGCAAGCTTTCTACCACTGAGCTACATCCCCAGTCCAAAGATTTTGCATTTCTGACCAGCTCCCAAAATATACCTATGGGGCTGTTCCACACACTGCACTTTGGGTAGCAAGGTGGTTTTTATTTATTTATTTATTTATTTATTATTTATTTATTATTTATTTAATTTATTTTTGTGGTACTGGGGAATATAACCCAGGGGCATTCTACCTTCGAGCTACACCTCCAGCTCTATTTTTTTATTCTTTTTATTTTGAAACAGGGTCTCACTAAGTTGCGGAGGGCCTCACTATGTAGCTGAGCTGGCCGGGAACCCGGATCCTCCTGTCTCAGCCTCCCAAGTACTGGGATTACAAGCGTGCGCCACCATGCCCAGCTGTCGGTAGCAAGGTTTTACAAGTTCCATCTCAGTGATAAATGAGAAGATTTCTATAGTTTGGATCTTCAATGTCCCCCAAAGGCCCACATGTTAAAGGCTTAGTCCTGGGGGTGGGGGGAATACTGGGAGGTGGGGGAAGCTTTAACAGGTGGAACCTACTGGAAGGTCTTCAGATCACTTGGATATACCCTTGAAGGAGATCATGGGGCCCTTGTCTCCTCTTTGCCTTGGCCACCTGACTCATGATATAAGCTATGTAGCTCCACCACACACTCCCCACTACTGCCACCTAGCACCCCCCCCAGCAACCTAAAAACAATGGGGCCAACAATCATGGACTGGAAGCTCCAACCCCGCGAGCCAAAATAAACCCTTTCTTTTTATAATGTGATTACCTTGGGTATTTCGTTATAGTAATACAAAGTTCATTGGCACAAAGAACAAGAGAAGGTAAACAACCTGGCCCAAAGCCACACTGCTAAAGAATTACAGAACCAGGATTCCAACCCTGGGGTTCTGAGCCAGATGCCAGCCTCCCACAGGCTAGAGTTCTGTGCTCCCAACAAGGGCGGTGAGTCCTTATTCATGGCATCCTCCCTGGTTGATTCTGATCTTCTGGTAGACACTATCTCGGGAGAGCTCTCTGGCCAATTATGTATCACCTGTGTCCTTTGTAAAATTATCACAAGCGAGCAGAAATAAAGAGTAAGGAAGGGTCAAGATAAACCACATCTATAGTTCAATTTTATCGACTAACCATAGGAAAAAAGTCACTCTTGCAGGAGCTGTGCTTCGGGAATTACACTGGCTACAAGTTCATCAGCTGATGATTGCTCTCTTTTTTAAGTGCAAACTGTCTGGGATAAGAACTTTCAGATCTATCCTTCTTTTTTATTTATCTATTTATTTGGTTTGGGCACTGGGGATTGAACCCAGGGCATTCTACCTTCAAGCTACACCCCCAGCACTTTTTATTTTTTATTTTGAAACAGAGTCTCACTAAGTTGCTGAGGCTGGTCTTAAATGTGCGAGCCTCCTGTCTCAGCCTCCCACGAACTGGGATTGCAGGCGTGCCCTTTTTATATACTGAATATGCATGACGTTGGCCATTCTCCACCATTCACACAGGACTTTATCTGTATACGTTCTTTCCCTTGGGACTTCTGAGCGGCCCTCTGAACCATGCTTTCAGAAAGATTTGGAATGTTACCGCTCCAGCAACACCAACTCTGCCTTCTGAGTCACGGTTTATTTTTGCATTAACTTTCCACATCAGAACATCTCAGTTTCATCTGCCAACTCTTTAATGTAGTTTGTATACAGATGGAGGAAATTTCTGCCATCCCTATTTATTAACTCTGGGCATTAAGTCTCCTTTCCATTTAATCTTATCTCATCTTTCATTGCAGCCTAGTTAATCAGTTCAAATGTTCAACGGGCTCTTAGTAAGGCACACCCAAATATTTACACAGAGCAAGAGCTGGGTTGGATAGACTGGCAATGCTTAGGAAGACCAACCCTCCTGGTTCACCCAGCACTGAGGGAGTCCTGGGATGCAGAGTTCTCTGTGCTGAGACCCGGATGGGGGGGCCATTCTAGTGACCCCACAGGCTCACACACCGAGTACATAATTGGGTCGTAATTCCCATTAGCCCCAAATTCCTCCAATGACATGCTGAGTGACCTACCTCAAGCAAATCCCTTTATGCCTCTAAGCTCCTGCATGTGCAGCAAAACTGCAAAACAACAGTTAAGTTCTTTTACCTGTCGGGCAAAAAAAATATTTCCTGGACAAAGAATTGTTTAAATGCATAAAAGCCCTAAGGAAGATTTCTCAACACAGAACGGCCCAGAGTTGGCTCCTGTTCCCAAAAGGGACGCCTAGGAGCACTGACCGGTCTGAACACACACACACAGGTGCTGCCAGGTATCATGAGACAGCAGATAGCCATGTGTGGCCATCTGAGCCATAGCTGCTGCTTGCAAACTCTGACCATGTGTATAAATGGGCCAAAGTCTTTCCCCCAAGAAGTCTAGCCCTGCTCCAGGCAAGACACCCATCTTGGCCATCAGCCATATTGGCTTCCCACACTTCCTGGCTGAGAACCCACTCAGGGTAAAGCCATTCATCCTTACAGCCAGGCCTTCTTTGGCCCTCCCTTCCTGCAGCTGCCCTAACTCAACCCACTATAAAACAGCTCCTGAGGGTTCTCCCAGTCACCTCCCTCTGAATACATTCAACCCAGACAGCAGATATACAGACAGGGACCTCACAGAGACCAAAACTACATTCAAAAACTACAAATAAGCCGAGTGTGGTGACCCAAACCTATAATCCCAGCACTTGGGAGGCTGAGACAAGAGGATCACAGGTTTGAGGCCAGCCTTGGCAACTTAGCAAGACCCATTTCAGAACAAAAAGTAAAAAGGGCTGGGAGTATAGCTCAGAGGTAGAATGTCCCTAGGTTCAATCCCCAGTACCACACACACACACACAAAAAAAAAAAAATTACAAGTATATCCTAAAAACTGATATGAAGTGACAGTAAATCCATTAGGTCTCCTCTGGCTGGAGCATTGGGTGACAGAGGCTCTACAGCACATTGCTCTGTTCATGGTCTCGCCCTTCTACCACACAGACCCTGGACTGGGGCAGGGGCTGATCCTCTGGCCCACAAGGGAAGCCTGGAACACAGGCTACAGACTTGGACGCCAGGGCCAGCTCTATCCTCTCATATATTTTACTTGGCCCACACAGTGTTTGCAAAACCTATGTATTAACTGCCAACTTGAAAGACTCAGCATATACAAATTCAGACCTGGGCTTCTCTTGAAAACTCAGAACATCTGGCCACACCGGCCCCTGTATCCTGCGTTGCAACCAGCACCCAGAGCTGATGAGCAACGGCCCCTTAGAACGTCTCCTTCCAGGCACCTGTCCCACAGACACCAAGGGCCATCGCCACATACAAATGAAGATACAGGTGAATGTTTCTGGAAGCTGTATCTCTATCCAAAGTGAGAAAATGGCCTATTGGCCATGTGGCCCACAGACCTCAAGAAAAATGAAGAGGCCTTGTTTCTTTTTGGATGTAGAGAGCGCTATGAACTTTCAGGTAGTTTACCCCCGTCCTTCACCTGCCTGGCCACTCACAGGACCTTGAGCTTGGCCTCATGTCTGCAAAGCACCTGATCTATTACGCATCATCAGTAGCCGACTGTGGAAGTTAAGAATAGGAGAGACTCCGTTTCAACAGCTTGCCCAACTGGGATGGGTCAGAAGACATTGGCACATGGGAAAGACCAAATAGATTCCGTCCAGCCCAGCCCCAGGAGGGTGGCTCTGCCCATATGGCACTTTTTTGAGATGGCAGAAGAATCCAGACCACCTGCCACTCCGCTAAAGTCATCGCATATCTGTTTGGAACACTAAGTTCGGTAAACAAGGGATAGGTGTATGATTTCCCGGATTCTCTTCCCTGTCATAAGATTCACCCCATCCATTCTCTAATTACCCATTATTTTTTTCTGGCATACTAATCCCAGAGGACCAGAAAGGGCATGTTGACGGCACCAAGAAGTGTCCAAAGCAACACGAGTACTTACGTCACTGCTCTTGGGCCTAGCCAATGCCAGGCTGTCCCGGGCGAGGGCCACGATCACATTGCTTTTCTCTCCAGCCCAGTGCACCACCATCTGATTGTGGGAATCATTCAGACTGACCTGGAAGAGAGGGGCACAGGCATCAGGACCCATGGTGAGTGGCAGCCACGCACATCAGCAATCTAGACTCACTCTCCTTCCATCACTCAGATAGGACAAGATTGTGAGGCGTGAAGCAGCAGGCCAGCACGGTCTGTCCTCCCCGCTGTGCAAACTCTGCCAGGCTTCACTCCCCAAGAAGAGACACGAGCCCCCTGATTACATTCAATTATACTTTGGGTGTAATCGGACTGCAGAAAAAATATTTTCAGGATCTCATTGGCATAACCAATTCTTCTGCTTAATTTTCATCTTCTGTGACGTTAATCTCCAGTTACTCTGATCCTTACTCCATATGTGTGACATGCATGTGTGTAAGACTGTCAAGCAAAACACTGGAAACATCTCTCATTCAAAACCAACCAGAGGCTGGGCAGAGTGAGGAGGGGGGATGGAAAAAGGATGGCTAATGGGTACAGGGGTGCAGCTTCTAACATTCTACAGCACAGTGGGATAACTATGGCTATCAACAATTAAGTGTGGATTTCAAAATAGCTAGTAGAGAAGACTGTCCATGTTCCCAATACAAAGAAATAAGTGTTTGAGATGATGGATATGAAGCCGGGCGTGGTGGCGCACGCTTATAATCCCAGTACTTTGGGAGGCGGAGACCGGAGGATCCGGGTTTGCGGCCAGCCTCAGCTCTCTTGCTCTCTCCTCTCCCTGTCTCTCTCTCTCTCTCTCTCTCTCTCTCTCTCTCTCTCTCCTTAGTGAGGCCCTCCGCAACTTCGTGAGACCCGGTTTCAAAATAAAGTATAAAAAATAGGGCCGGGGGCGTAGCACAGAGGTAGAACGCCCCTGCGTTCAATCCCTGGTACCGCAAAAAAAAAAAAAAAAAAAAAGAGATGATGGATATGACAATTACCTGGACCACTACCTGGACATGCCAATTACCTGATCATTACACTGTGTTTGCCTGTATTGAACTATCACGCTGTACTCAATAAATACATAATTGTGTGTTATAGGAAGTTAAAAATAAATACATATTTTAAAAATCCACTGGCCAGAAAGACCATATGTTCTTCAAACTTCTGTCCAAACCAGTGTTCCCTCTGGCCTGGGAGCACCATTATTCATTTTCAGCTTAGAGTGAGAAATGAGAGGAAGGCTTCATTATGAAGTTTCTCAAAATTTATTTTTGAAGTATCTCAAGTAAGGAAATGTTTTCCAGAACCTAACTGAAATGACCTTTGCATTAATGCTAACAGTAGTTCCCAGGCTTTTGATTTTGTAAACCGATAAAATAAAAATAGATTAGGCAGACCAACAGAGGACTAGGCGGCACCTTCTATTTTGCCAGGTGAGGACATTAACCAAAACAGCCACGGTGTCAAGAGTTCGACTGGCTACTCTTCCATCTGCTTCCTCTGCCTCCTAAGAACATGGCGGACCCTTGCCCAGGCTGCCTGGCAGCAAGCTGTGACCCTGGGACCAAGTCCCAGCAAGGAAATATGAGAGGGAGTCCTCAGGCCCACACAGTCCTGTGTTCTGTCCCCATCTGCAGGCTGCATTCAGACGACCCCAAAGTCCTGGAGAGCAGAGCTCTGGGACAGAAGGAGCCCGGGTCTCTGATGCCCACCTTGAACTTCTCCTAATTGGGAGGTAAACTACACTCCTGAGCTTTGCAGATGTATCTGTTAAAACTGAGGAAAGATAACCTTCCAAATAAAGAACAGTTCTCTTAGATCACTTGTTTCATGGAATGCTATCTGTGCTACTTTTGTTTTTCTTTTTTCAGCATTCTGTCTGGGGCCATGCCACTCTGAGCATGCCTATCTCCTCTTTTTTTCTTTTTGCTGACGGACACCATCAATTTCAGGGCTGGCATTTCAGAATACTTGAGCTAAACCTTCACCAACCTGTGTGGATAGCAAACCAATGAAGATGCTAAGGAAATTTCCAACAGCTGGCCCTATATTCCTAAGTGGGGCCAGCCCCCCAGAAATAGGAGTCTGTGCCAACTCTCTGGCTGAGCAATGTCTAAGATAAGCCTGTTCCACCAGCCACCTTGGCTATCTCAGGAACACAGGGAAGGAAATCGAGTTTCGGGGACTCAGAGGTGCCTCGCAGAGTCTCTCCTGGACAGCCCACCTGCCCCTCCACCAACTCTTGTACTAATGAAAGTTCAAGTCTGGGCTATCTGCCCTTGAAGTTGTCTTATCAGGGCTCTGCAGCAGAAAACCCTCCCCTCCCCACAGCTCCTTCCTCCTTTCTTCCCTTCCTTCCTCCACCACACCCTAACTTTCCCCACCCACTCTTTGGGGTGCTCTCAGATGTCACCAGGGAGAAGAGAAACACCTGGGCCACAAACTTGGCAGCCAGATCGACCAAGGAGCTAATCCGTAAGGACTCTCCTTTGGGTTTTAAGCACCTGCATCTAATTTGATCCAGGATCCAAATTCTTTGGAAAGGCATTTGAAACGAGACCTCTTTAGAGAAAGAGACCCTTGATATTTTTTTAGGAAAATATGTCATTCCAAAATACCACTTCTCATTCCCAGTAGATAAGTCCAGGCATGCGTCAACAGAGAAGTGCAAATACAAAATAAAAATAAATGACCTAACCCAGGATGCTACAGGCAGAAAGCGGCTATAGGACTGCAGGCTTCCTCCAACCTTCCCCTTCCCTCCCTCTCCTTCCAGCCCAGGAGTCTGGAAAGATTGTAGAAGCATCTGTGGATGAGAAGCCCACCAAGCACAGACACTCTGGAAATTCAGGCTAAAGTCATCTCCCCTACAAAACCATCCTCACCCTTGGGAATGGATACAGAACCATGCAAATGTCAATACAATACAGGATGAGGAGCCAAGGAGAACCACAGGGTCTGGGATGAAAAAGTGCTCCAACTTTCAGCCTGGGCATCCTCAAAGACCCCGTCAAAGGCTCCTCCTGACAGGAAACAATCACGTCACGCTTTCAACGGGCTACAAAGCTTTCAGGGATCGAGTGCGGAAGAGGCCTGAAAACAACTTGCTGAAGTCTTTCTGCATCGAGGACTTGGGATTTATGGGACCACTCTCAACCGACCCTAAGGGGCAAAGGATGAGATGGATACAAAGCGCAGGCATCAACACATCCAAGGGTTTTTATAAAGTCTGCAGAAGGCTTGGTGAAATACCTATTTAAAAAAAAAAAAAAAGCCTTTTCTATCAGATGTCCCTCTACTCCGAACAGGCTGTATGTACAAGGGCAGCCAGTGGAGGAAAAGAACCAAAGTCCCCGGAGAGCAGTCTGCTCCAGTACCACCTGCCCTCACACGAACACTTCCACTCCTTGGTGTGGTACATTCGGGTCAGGAGAATGACTCCCTGGAGAGTCAGGGCAGTCCCCAAGAGCCCGTTCCCACAATGCACATAACAAGAATCAGCGGCAGGAAGCCATGCACCCAGAGGACCCGGGAGCCAGCACGCAGGCCGGGAGGCCAGACATTTTGTCGAGGTCAAACATGCAGTCTCCTCTCTGGCCTACCCTGCAGGGAAAGGCAGAGAGAATCCTCCAGGCAGGCTTCCCTGCTAGCTGTCCAGGGCATGTGACCAAGAAACCAGTTGCCCAGGGCAGTCCCAGCAACCAAGGACAGCCCACACAGGTCACCAGATGGGATCTCTCTCCCTCAGTGGTGGGGGTCCTTTTTCCTCCCCAGGAATCCCTTGTCCCCACAATCACCAGCCCTCACCACCGGCCCTGCAGGGTAGATGCAGGCTCTCCCACACGGGTCCCTGCTGTCACCAGCCTGGGAGGAGTGGGAGTATGGCTTCCGCAGGAACAACCTTGATGTGAAGTTACAACCACAACCCCCAGGCCTCCCCGCCCCCACCTGGGCAGCCTGATAAATGAGCCACAGTTAATTGGAGATGTAAAGGTGGCGGGAGGGACCCAAGAGCCTGCCCTCAGAAGACAAACAGAGGAAAATAGCATGCCAGGGACCCTCTGAACAGAAACGCGGCACGAACCACACGCGGGGTCCGGGCAGTGGCGGCCTCTGCCAGGATAACCCAATTGTTAGGATAACCCCGGAGGTCACGAGGCCCAGGTTGAGCGTCACCTGAGAGGCCCTACCTCTTCCTACCGGTGGAGAAGCCCCTGGTTTTTCAGAGACCCCAGGTGTCCCCAGCAGATCCTACTTAGGAACAGTGAATCTAGTCCATCCCCTGCCTTCAGGGAGGACCTGGGTCTAAATGACCGGCTAGTGAGACTCACTCTTTGTGGGGGGGGATCTGTCTTGGGGGATTTGGTGTGGTTGAAACTCTACGTCAGACTGATACACACTTTAACGTGGATAAATCTCGAAAACAATATGCTAAGTGGAAAAGCCAAACACAGAAGGTCACATATTGCATGACTGCGTTTCCATGAGGTACCCAGGAGGGAGAGGTAAATCCACAGAGACAGAAAGCAGATTAGTGGTTGCCAGGGGTTGGGCGAGGAGGAGAGGAGGGAGGAACTGTAAGGTTTTTTCCTTTGGGAGTGATGAAAATATTTTGGAACCAGACAGAGCTGGCGGTTGCACAACATGTGAATTACTAAATGACTCCTTCTCTTTAAAATGGTTACTGTTATGTAAATTTCACCTTTTTTTTTTTAAGCGCCTCTAGGACCCAGGTAGAACACTACACTTCGCAAGTGCGGATCCAGTACCTCGGAGCTCCCACTCACTCTTCAGTGCTTCTTTCGTTTCATCTCATCTCCAGCCTTCCTGCTTCCAGAATCTGTAGCTAGCATGAGTCACAGAGGAGGCAGGCTGGCGATTGGGTCCCTGGCCAAAGCAATCCTTCCAAGCGCTGTCAGCGTCCTCCGCAGCATCCGTGCAAGCCGCCCTGTCCCCGGATGCAGCGCTGGCTGCAGGCTCCGACTGGCGTCCACAGCCAGCTCACACTCATCACCACCCACACCTGTGTCTTTACAGAACATCGCCCCCGGCCCGGGTTGCCTCTCGGTCCCCAGCAAACCCTGGTGCTCCAAAGAGGTGATTCAGAGTAGGAGGGAGAATCTACAGCCACCCAACCCTCCAGCTCTGGGTGGTTATAAATAGAAGGGAGGAAATGCTTGTTGTATGAAGGTACTCATTACTCATGCGTTCACCTTCTGATGAAAGTATGCACTGGGCTCTACTAGGTGCCAGGCCCCCTGCAGGCTCCGCAATCATTTCTTACCTGTGAGAGTGCGCACAACACCTCAGGGAGGGCGGGGGGAGGGAATGAGAGTTGCAAGTCTGATCCAACCCTGAGAAGTTTCCAATAAAATCATCAACATCCTGTGGTGGCTGACACTCGTTCAGGAGGATGGGGCCCTTCGTGGACTGGGTCACACGCGTTCTCTCCATTCATTTCTTGTGCGATCACCTCCTTCACACCAGACAGACCCAAAGCTCAGGATGTCCCAGACACCCACAGCCTGTCCTCCCTCCTCCTCCGCAGCCTCTTCCCAGAACACAGTAGGAAGTATCACAAATGAGGCAGCCTGGTGCATCTCTCTGCTTCACTCTCAGTGAAATACAAAGGAGGATTTTTTTTAATCCTACAATGAAGTATAAAACAAATATCCTGTCCTTTAACTCCAAGGACAGAGGCAGTGGCTAAATCCTTGGAACCATATGATATGATGGGGCCTGCAGACACCTAAGACAGGCTCCCGAGGGCCAAGAATAACAAGGTTTTCTCAAACCATGCAACCTAAATGCTAGGTATGCAAATTGCCTCCCCATGTCCCCTTTCCAGACTCTTCTCACTATATTTAGAAACCTCATTACCCTCCCGGACTCACCTCCACCTCGGGAGAACTGAAATCTAGTTGGCGGACGCTCCCTCCAGAGGTCCCGCGCGTGGAATCTGGAATCGCAGCGCACCCTCTTGACTTTGGTATTGGCTCAAGATACCTCCTTCACCCACGGAAATCATGAATACTTTTTTTTGTGTGTGTGTGTGGTACCAGGGATTGAACCCAGGGGCGTTCTACCTCTGAGCTACACCCCCGGCCCTATTTTTTATACTTTATTTTGAAACCGAGTCTCATGAAGTTGCAGAGGGCCTCACTAAGTAGCTGAGGCTGGCCACGAACCCGGATCCTCCGGTCTCCGCCTCCCAAGTATTGGGATTACAAGCGTGCGCCACCACGCCCGGCATCATGAATACTTTTGCTGGCAAATTCACACTGCCCAATTTACAGGTCATAGTAAGCAAGGGGGGAATGAGCTTAGCATTTCACTTGATGGAAAAAAAAAATATATATAATATGCCTTTTCTGCCATATGCCACTCCCTCCAGGTAAGCCATTCTGTCACTGAGCAATGACATGTGCTGTCCCAGGAGGGCTCCCTCTTAAAAGGAGCCAGTGGAAAATCTCCCATGAACCTGGAGATCTCCCCTTCATTTACCAGTGGATGAGAAAAAGAAGGAAATCCCAGAGGCAGAGACCATCTAAACCAACTACTGCGTTTTGCTGATGAGGCTCAGCTCAGAGAAAGATTTAGAGGTGGCATTCCATGCTGCCTTAGCACACAGGCTGGGGCAGGAGGTAACAGGGACAGCAGGCCTGTCTTCAGTGATGTTAACTGGCTGCTGAGCACCCTAAGCCAAGGTTCCCCTCCATTCGTGAGGATCCTCTCGGAGCCCAAACCCATTTCTGTGAACCCTTAGGAGGGTCCAGACCACCCACTTTCCCTGGCTTTATAGTTTGGCCCTGTAGCTTCACCATAAATAGCTCCTCCATTCATGCAGTAAATATGTATTGAGCACTTACTACAAACCAGATGCTATGCTAGGTGTTAGGAAAACAGCAAGGCTGCTAGGCCCTGCCTTGTGACCCGTAAATCAGCAGAGGAAACAAGCATTCAACAGCAAATTCAATGAATAATGACTAAATTCCAGTTGTTAAACAGGGCACCTGACTTCAGGCAGCGGAGAGAGTGATACTGCACAGAGAGAAGATAGGACTCATGCTACGACAGATGCAGAGGGAGGAGTTAGGGCTAGAGAGGTTGCACAGCAGAGAAGAGAGGCCCAGGCCTAGGGGAGAGAAGAGTGAGTGCCAGGAACAGGAAGTGCCTTGGGACTTGCTGCATTTGAAAAGTTACAAGAGCTGGGCACTGTGGTGCACACCTCTTAATCCCAGTACTTGGGAGGCTGAGACAGGAGGATCGCAGGTTCGAAGTCAGCCTCAGCAACTTAGTGAGGCTGTCAGCAACTTAGCGAGCCCCTGTTTAAAAATAAAGAATAAAATAATGCCCCTGGGTTTTACCCCTAGCACCACAAAAAAAAGAAGGAAGGAAGAGAGGGAGGGAGGGAGGGAACAAGAGCAGGTAGCCCAGACAACTTGAGAGAGGGTGGGATTACATGAGACCACTGGTTTTTAAATGGGGGTATGGGGGGTTCACATCAAAAACATCTGTGGGTCCCTGAGAGCAAGCAAACGGGTGGCGGCACGTCTGCGGCAAGTGGGAGGCTTGGTTAGAGTGGGTCTTCCTGACTCACTGGCTCCCTGACTCTGGGCAGGTCCCTTCACTTCCTGAACCGCAGATACTCATCTGTGAGGTGAGATGAGCGGTCATCCTTATCGCCACGTCCTCAGCACTGCGGGAGGAAGCAAGGGAGACGTAAACCATGCAGCATTCCATGAACTTCAATGTCCACAAACATCCTTGTTTTTTCGTGTCCAAACGGCTCTCTACCTGAATTTAGCCATTCTTCCTGGAATGGCTGCTTTCTGGCACTTCCCTCATCCCAAAGGGAAAGCATTTAAACACTGCATCCCAGAGCCACGGGCCTCAAGCCCTTACCAGTGGCCCCTTTCCCACACCACAAGAGAAGCTACAAATAAGATTAATGGAAGCTGGGTGTGGTGGTGCATGCCTGTAATCTCAGTACTTGGGAGGCTGAGATAGGAGGACTGTGGGTTTGAGGCCAGCCTCAGCAATTTAGCAAGACCCTCAGGAGCTTAGGGAGACCCTGTTTCAATTTTTTTAAAAAAAAGACTGGAGGCATAGCTCAGAGGAAGCATTTTCCTGGATTCAATCCCTACTACCAAGCAAACAAACAAAAATAAAGATTAATGGAGAAGAGACAGCATGTCAACCCCCCAAAACACAGCCACTTTCTCAGTAACAGGGATGACCTCGGAGCCGGTGGGAGGGCCAGGCGGCAGCTGGCCCACAGCACTCCACTTGCTTCTTACCACTTTGTTGTGCAGCTCTTCCCTCTCTCCCTGACTTCCCACATCCCTCCTAATGCCTCTCCTCCAGCCACACAAGGCCAGGTTTGTGCAGTCACCTCCTGGCTCTACCGCACACCTTGCCAAATTCAGCAAACCCTTGCACCCGTGCACAGTTAATTGCAAGGTTAATTTTAGACTACTCAGTGAGGGAATTTCGGGGAATATACACATGAGGTAAGCCATAGGTGTAGAGGCTCATGTTACTCAATTAATCGAGCACAAGTTTCAGACAAGTCCTTGTGCACACTCCCAGCTTCACGGGGCGCTCCGCCCACTCTGCTGTCCCCTGCTCCCTGCCTTCAGGGTCCTCTGCTGAGACCCTGGGGCAGCCCCGCAGATCAGCCCTGGCCTTTCTTCTCAGGCCCCACTGCCTTCTCACAAGGACCCTCTGTCCTTAGTCATCTGGGCCCCTCGGCCCACAGCTTGACGGCACACAGACAGGCACTAGCGGCTCCCCAGGGACAGTCCCTGGATGAGCCTCCCACCCCAGGTAGCTTTGAACCCAACCCAGGCCCCCCAGGACCTATCAGATCAGCCCAGCTTTTCCCCATGCCTCCGGCACAAAGGTTCCTGAGGTCTACAAATGTCATCAGGAGCCAGGCACATGGTACATGCCTGTAATCCCAGCAGTTGGGAGGATCAGCAATTTAGTGAGACCCTGTTTCAAAATTAATAAATAAACCAGGTATGATAGTACACGCCTGTAATCCCAGTATTTGGAAGGCTGAGACAGGAGGATCACAGGTTTGAGGCCAGCCACAGCAATTTATTGAGGCCCTCAGAACTTAGTGAGACCCTGTTTCAAAATAAAATAAAATAGTGCTGGGGTTGTAGCTCAGAGGTAGAATGTCCCTGGGTTCCATCCTCAGTACCACAAAAAATTAAATAAATAAAACAGGGCTGGGGAATGTAGTTCACAGGCAGAATACCTCTGGGATCAATGCCCAGTATGAAAGAAAAAAAAAAAAAAAACACCATCAGGAACTACCCCTCGACTAGCCAGCCCACCAAAGCAAGGCGGGCCTATCTCAGCATCCCTAACACATGAAAATCCCAACTAAGACCCACTCCATGGTTCACACCCACATCTCATCCACGTAAGAACCACCCTGGCCATCTTACCCCCGACCTCGGTCCATCCCCAGTTACTGCGGAAAGGTTTCTAGTCAACAGGCTAGTCTCCCTCCTAAATAACTGAAACCCTATCAGCTACCTTCTTCATTTTTTTTTTTAGAAAAAAAGGGAGGGGTAATAAACGGTACCTTGGGCCCTACAAGGCACAAAACACAGTTGATATACGTACTCTTTTCATTGCCCTCGACTGCCACTCAGATTCGGGATATAATCACATCAGCCTGCCTTTCTGAGAATTCGTAGCTGTGTTTTTAATCTAATTCCGGGGACTGGAGATAAATCATCGTGAAGGGTCCCGATTTTCCAAGCCAAGAGCCTGCAGCAGCAGCAACAGCGATGGCATGCTAAGTCAATGCACCGGCTCTGTCCCGCCGGCCGGGGGAGGGGAGGCGCACAGGCGGTGATGAAGACCACACGCCTCTATTGCCTCTATTGTTTGTCTTCGTGCCAGCCTGAAGGGTGGAAGGGATGAAAGACAGACCCAGCCCCATCGAAGCAAGTCGCCAAGAACACAGGAAGCCAAGGGCGGGGTGGGGAGATGGCCCCGCTGTTAAGGCACTGTTTACATCAGTCACTGCTACACAAAACGCAGGGAGTCTGTACAGGCCGGACACAAGTGAGCTGTCTGCACAGGGCCGGGGCACCAGCGAAGGCACAGGGGCTGGTGTGGCCCTCATGCACGGTCATCCCTCCAGGCCTGAGTAGCTGATTCAAAGAAACAACTCCAAGAAGCATGCCCCAGAGATGATCACTGCGCCCACCGTCCCTGGAGGCCGCCCTACCTAGAAGGGTCACCAGCTCCTGCCATTCGGCGGAAGCAGCCTCCAAAACCTAGCTAGGGTTTAGATGAAGCCCTCACCTCTTGCTTCCACCCCCATTGTGTGATGCACATCTGTGCAGGCCTTTGCTCCAACTTACCTCTTGGGTGTAGCAGAAGTTGCCTAAGGCTGGAAAAAGGAAGCTTCCTGCGACCCAGGACAGCTGTGCTGGCTGTAGAGCAGCCAGGAACCACATGTGGCTGCTTAGTAAACTTTAATTCATGAAGAGTAAGTGAAAACAAATTCAGCCCTTCAGTCCAGTGCTCAATGGCCACATGTGGCTAATAGACACACTGGACACAGACATTGAGCATCATGACTGCAAAACAGCTATCAAATGGCGCTCTACCGGAGGATCTGTCATGCGGCCAGCAAAGTAGGACTATCGAGCTCTTAGCTGGTAGCAGTAATATGGTGCTATCATTGTTATAATTAATAATTACCCAAAGCTGGGGGTGTAGCTCAGTGGTAGAGCAAGTGCTTAGCATGCACAAGACTCTGGGTTCAACCCCTAGCACCCCCCATATATGTCTCCATCAACAATTACTCAGTGGATAACCTAATTTTGCAATTGTTTTTTTTAATTCACTATTATGGCTGTGGTTGCCGGGAAGTCCCATTTTCAGGGAACCCACCCCAAGATGCGCAAAGCAGTCCTCGTGTTTCAATTTAAAAACTGAGCATTTTGCCATAACACAGGGTGAAGCCCAAACCTTGATCCGGACCAGGAGCCCACCCTGCCTTTCTGGGTTTTAGCATCACCAGCCACTTCCATGCTAGAAGGCTGCCCAGGCCACTTCTTCGAAGGCCCAAGGTTCACAGGTCGATAAACCAATAAATTAGGTCGAAATTAACTGCGGCTCATTTGAAACTGAGGGAAATTGATTTCTGCATGTACATGGCTGGACTGAATAGGGCCATCCATCCACCAGCGGATTCTGGTACGCCCAGAGAATGCATAGGAAGGCCCCGTGCTCATTAACAAAGAGAACGCCCCCCCCATGCACACATAGGCCAGACCACCTCTGGGGAAAGGCTAACCCCCAAGTCCTCAGCCCAAAAGAGAGTAAGCACTGCTTTAACTTTACATCACATTTATTTATATCTAAGTAAATGAAGGAAAGGTCAATGTAATACCACAGTGTTAATACATGTCTATGCAGTATCTACATCTGAATTATGGCTGGATATTCTGAACTCCAAACAGGCTTTTCCTGAACACAATTATGCCAGCTGTTTCCCACACCAGCAGCTCAAAGAATGCAAACTCATTTCAATATTCGCCGAAGCAAAATTTAATTAAGATGGGACACTGGTGCTTTAAAAAAAAAAAGACTAAATAAATGCATAGCAAATGCAAATAAATTATTTGGAGGATTACCTGCTCTCTGGATTATTAGAATGCCCCTGTGTCCCTCTGTTACAGTGGACAGGACAAAGCTGGCTCCCTCTATCTCTACTGTGGCTCTAAACAATGATACTTGAAAGATGGCTGTGATCTCTAAGGAAGTCTACAATGAAATGTTCTTACGACGTCCACCCTTTGCTTGGGGGTGACCACCACCATTAGGATCTGCCTCCTGAATCCCAGGCCTCGAAGCAATTTATTAAGCATACTATTAACTTCATTTCACAGAATATAATGAAAACGTTCTCGAAAAGAACACAAGTTAACACCAAGACCCATGATCTCTACATTCTGATATTCTCACAAACCTGGGCTCTCGTGTTGAGGGAGTTGCTTGCCAATATCTCTCCAAGTTATGAGAGGGCTCCGTGAAGCTGCTCTCCTAGCCTGAAGGAACCCTCAAACGGAAATGAGAAAGAGCTTTTCTTTTACCTGGCATGGAGAAAAAAATGACCATCTATTTTATACTATGACACTTCAGGTTAACACCCTTCAGGTAACACTTGACTATTCGCAGTCATAACATCACAGATATATTTTAAAACTAAAGCGAATCTCCTTACTCGTGATACCAGGGGCTACAGGTAACAGAAAGCCACTGATAATTCAAGTCGGTAATTTTACATACATACATGTTATATAGGCATAGGATATATCTAGAAAGAGAGGCAAAAACCTGACGACACTGGTTGCCAACTGAGAAGGTGCTTGGGATGAATGAATGCACGAGAGGAAAGGAAACTTACTTGTTAGTACATATTCCTTCATACAAATTTTGTAAATACCCATCAGCTACTGAAGGCTAAGCAAAGAAATCACATGACTTTTCATCTCATCCCTTGAATTGTTGATCTCACTCTTCCGATGGTCCCTTTCCTCCATCCCTACACCTTCAAACCCTCCTGCATCCTCCATGCCCCAGGACATGCAAACTCCAGACAAACTCAACAGTGGCCAGAGGTGGCGCAGGACCCAAGGGTTGCCAAAGACAACCAGGAAGAGATTTTCAAGGTCACATCCCTTACTGAGCCAACTGATGACACAAGCAAGCCCTCACCAAGGTCAAAGCCAACTGGAAACGGCAAACACTTGCTTCTCATCTTCGTTTGGAAGCACACAGGTCAGACGCCCTGACTTGAGAATCAACTAGCCAATTCTTTTCCCAAGTAAGCGTATCACACAAGAATCTACTCAAAAGAGATCTCACGCCGCACAGTCTTCTTATCCCCAAAGGAGGCCCTTTGTCCCGGAGCCTTGTGCTGTAACAGACACTTTATTTTCAGTCTCAAATCAGGACACTGAATACGTCCTGCCCTGTAAAATGCAGAAATGATGAAGAGAGCTCGTTGGAAGCAAAATAAACCTGTAAATCCTGCCAGGCTTTGCGCTTCGTTCCAAAGGATTTTTCCCCAAAACAATACCATTAGCACAAACCAATATCACAGTCCTGAAAGGGAGGATTCTGCAAAATAGAACCTCGGTCTCTATTCAAAATAGCTCCCAGACAGCACAAGCAAACCAGGGCTCCGCTACCCAAGGGCCACGCCATCTGCATCTCCACCACCCACAGAGCCAACTCACTTTCACTATCCACGTGTGGGTCCTTCTTGTAAATAATACCTTTTATATAACTTGAATGTGCTCCCTACCGTCCAGGCCTCTCTTCTCCCAGCTGTGCGGTTGGTCCACAGATATTCACTAAAAGCCCCCCCACTGCCAGGGGGCACAGAGAAGGACTGGATCTCTGCCCTCAAGGAGCAATGGGGTGATGAGACAGTTAAGTAATCCTAACACACACGGGAGTAAGTGTCAGACCCAGGCTCAAAAGAACTCTTACCCTGGAGCCTGGGGAATACCTGGGAGGTTTGACAATGAAGAAATCAGGAAGCATTCCCCTTTTGGCCTTTAAAAAAAAGGCTTAGCTTCTAAACTTTGAACTTGGACAGAAAAATCCTAATATCAAATAGCACATTCATTTTATTTTTGTTGTTGTTGTTGTTTTAGTACTGGGGATTTAACCCAGGGGCATCCTAACTCCAAGCTACACCCCTAGCCCTATTTTATTTTTTATTTTGAGACAAGGTCTCACTAAGTTACCGCCCGCTGACCTCAAACCTGCAATCCTCCTGTCTCAGCTTCCCAAGTACTGGGATTCCAGGCGTGCACCACTGTGCCCAGCGGTTTTCATTATTACAAACACGCCTCTAAGTAATCATGTCAGAAACCAGTCTCCCCACATTGAAGAACCAAGGAGGAATATGGGCAAAAATAATAAAGCCGCATTTATGCCACAGGTTAGCAGGACAGGGGGAAAGAACTGAGGTGAGCCCCACCACAGGCTTTCTCTGCTAGGTGGACTCCACCGCAAAAGCCTTCCTTTCTCTTCTCCCCAAAGTTGATGGGTGGCCTTCCTATAACCTTCCTTCAGCCATCTTCTGCTTCCAGCCCTGATGGGTGCTACCAGGGGGTCTGCTGAGCCTCACTGAGATCTAAAAGGCAAGAGGCTGCAGAGGGACTGAGACACCCCCCCTTGCCACCCCATCTCTGAGCCCACTGACACATCTCTGTGGAGCTGGAGCTGCTCTGTGTCCATGCCTGCTGGTTCCCATCCGGGATACTGGCTTGCCTACATCTGCTCTACCTGCTCCTTGAGTTCTAAGTCTCCCCAAAGCAGGAAGAAATCTTATTCCCTACCCATGTACACCTCCACAGAACCATACTCCAGACTCAGTATACTGTCAGAAAACACCACAGTTGTAACCAGGCATAGTGGCACATACCTATAATCCCACTGACTCAGGAGGTGGAGGCAGGAGGATCCCAAGTTCAAGGCCAGCCTCAGCAACTTAGTGAGACCTAGTCCCATATAAAAATGCAAAGGGTTGGAGGTGTAGCAAATGGTAGAGGGTTCCTGGGGAAGGAAGGAAGGAAAGAAGGAAGGAAGGAAGGAAGGAAGGAAGGAAGGAAGGAAGGAAGGGGCAATTGCTTAAGTTTAAAAGTTGAGGATAGGATTATAAAATGAAACTTGGTTTAGGGATAGAAGGGGAAGGACACACTCTATAGAAGGGGGCATTATTCATAATGAGGTCTATCCCAGGAAAAACATAGGCTAATGGTCATCCTTGCTAGAAAGATCATTTCAAATACATGTGAGTTACTCTGGAGTTCAGAGAGGAGCCCTGGGCCCCTCAGTCTCTGATTCCTGTGCCTGCAGCCTGAAGGGTCTAGTTCCCAAACTCATTGGCTTACAGCCCCCTTTTCAGAAAAAAAAATGACTTTGGGTGCTTCCATGCCCCCCCTTATTTTTATCCAACACCTCCAACTGCACCTGAGGCTACCACCACCCCCCTGGATCAGTCCAGCATCCCACCGCCCCCGGAATGTGTCTCCAACTTTGGGAATCTATGGTACACAGAGCTCCTGGCAGAAAGCCCATACCAGGAAGTTCTTCCTTGAGTCTGACTCAGACCCTTAAGGATGCAGATTAATGCTACTTTCCATCAGCCTCAGAGCCACAGGGAGCAAGGGCAGAGTGAGGCAGTCACGAGAAGGAAAGACGCCACTCTTGGTCCTCGCTGTTCCCTGTGAATTCCTCATCGAGTTCCACCGCTAGCTCTGCATCCTCTAGCCAAACCAAACTCAGTCTGGCTGGGCCAGAAACATAAAAGCCATAAAAGTCGAGGGCTTTGGAATCACTCCCAATGAGAACAGAGTTCATCTCTACCTTGCCCCAAATCCCCCAGAGATTTTCACAAACCAAACCAAAGGGGGAAAAAAAACAGCACCTGTGCATGTACTTTTGAGACCAGAAAGCTCCTCCATCCACCAAAATTATAGCTTAATTGGCCCTGAGCTCTGGGAGGGGATGTCCCCCCTCCTACTTCCAGCCCCCAGAGCTGGGTGACTGGGAGACTCGGTAATAGGGAGCATTTATAGCGCCCCCCACCAGCCCCAAGCTGGCATCCCCGTGCAGACCAACGATGTTGCTGACATCTTTTCAACAATAGAAGAAAGAAGTTTCAGATGGGGGGGTGGATCTGGGCCCAAGACGAAGGTGGGCTCCAGCACTTTCAGGCCCCCTGGCACACACTGGTGCCCAGGAGCTGAAGGTGGGTGGACATGAACTGCTCTGCCCACTCCCAACACCCCTGCCCCTTTAGGGCCATATACATATGTTATTTTAGCAAGGAGGTATTTAAGAAGCATTGTATAAAAAGACAGGGTGACTCCCATCCCCCCAAAGGTCAGTGAGACAATACAGACAGAAACTAGAGGGCAGGCAACCCTTCCGGTATGACCTTGGACTAGTCACTGCACTGTTCCCAGCTAGGGTTTCTTCACCAAAAAAATGCCACCATAGGACGACATGGTTTATAGGGTTCTTCCGAGCCCCGAGCCCCGGGGCGTTGAACGTTTATATATTTCCTGAAGAAAGACTTGGGTCTTTCTTCAGCGAGATCAGTGAAGAAGGGCAGGGCTCAGGCTGATCTCTTAATTTCCTACTTTACAAGGGAACAGTTTGACTTGGGGAACCATGTGTGTTTACCATTTCTACAGATCCCACCTCTTCTCCCCCACCGGCCTCCTAGTTTTGCTGACGCCCATCTTAACTGAGAGGCTGGGAGTCTCTCCTGAGGCAGCCAGCCGGGCAAATAATTAATTGTGCCAATGCTGATACTAACCTACAAACTGGGTTTGCAGTTAGTTCATAGCTGGTAAGTCCAGCCATAGGAGTGGAATTCATGTTACTTATGATCTAACAGACCCATTGCCTGGATAGAAATAAATCACTTACTGAATAATAATGCCCACTAAATTTCGAGCAGTCTTTCCAAACCCCACGTGACACAGGGATATTCCTGTTCAAAATAAAGTCATTATCTTGGGGGGGGGGGGAGTTGAGACTTTGCACACACCCCTTCTTCTTCCGACGACACAAGGTCAGTCCCTAAGATTTCAGGTTTGCCCACCTTTATTGGGGTTCCCCGTGGTAAGTGTGGGCCCCTCCGCCCGCCGTGCTGTGTGTAAGTACACTACAACTGCAGAGTGCTCGCCTGCACTGCCAACTAAGGATACTGAAGAAAGCCGGCGTTTCAACCAGATGTGAAAATGGAGCAGTCGCCCTCCATACCTGCCGGAAACTACACACCGGTCCGCACACACCCTGGGGAAATATGCCCTGCCTCCTGCGCAGCACCTGGAATGCGTTTGCTCAAATCGACAGGAAGAAAGAAAGATCGATGCGATCCCAGCGCTGACGGTTGTACTCATGCGAGGGGGGGAAAAAAAAAACAAATGCAAGCCGGGAAGTCCCCAGCGGTGCCCGCACCTGGGAGGCGTCTGCAGAGGATGGATGCGGGGCGAGGAAGTGCGGGGAGGGAAGGGGCTGCAAGGAGCTGGGTCGCGGGACGGCTCACCTGTCCGTACACCTGGATGGGCTGGGGCTGCAGGGCAGCGCTGCGCCGCGTCCGGAGCGGCTTCTGGTCCGCCGGGCTGGCCCCCCGGGCATCCCCGCGCGCCCACAGCCGCAGCTCGCGCGGGCCGCCCTGCACCGCCGCGAAGCCCCGGTCCTGGGGCAAGGGCGTGTGGCCGCCGTGCAGCGTCCGCGTCCAGCCCGCGCAGAGAGCCCCGGGCGGCAGCAGCGCGAGCAGGGCGACGAGGAAAGGGAGTCGCGACTCCCTCCTGCTGCTCCGTGTCGCCATGTTCGGGCGATCGCTGCTGCAGGTGGCGCCGCCGCCAGGAGAGAATGTGCAGCGCGAGCCGGGACGGCGGCCGGGCCGGGCCGGGCCGGGCCGGGGCGCGCGCGCTGCTCCCGGGGCTCGGGCCGCCCCGCTGCGCCCGCCGCCGGGGCCCGCTCGCCGCCGTCACGTGCGCGCTCGCCGCCGCCGCCGCTCCCGCGCGCCGACGGGGAAACCAAGGCAGCGCGCGCCCGCGCCCGCCCCCCGGCGCGCCCGGCCCCCGGCGCGCGCGCCCCGCGCTCCTCCCTGCGGGGATGGAGAGTTTGCGCGGGGCTCGCCGGGTTTTCTGCGGAGTTCGTTGCTGCCTCCTCCACCGGGTCGCGTCCAGGTCGTCCTAAAAGCGTGGCCGGTCTCTTTTTCCAGCTGCTGCAGCCCCCTGTCTCGCCCCCTTAGGACCACCTTCCCCGGGGCCCAGGCCTCACGCCCACCTCCAAGGGAGAGCTCAAAGATGATGAAGTAGCTCCCGGAACACCACCGACCCGTGAGTCTAGATGAACCCGCCCCATTGTAAAACTCACTTAGGTGCAGCTGCTCTGGGCAGGCACGGAAACGTATCTGAAATAGCCACAGCCAAAAAAATAACCTCGATCAGGCTAAAGTGCCCAAGCGCAGTAAATATACACCCCGCACAGAGGCAGTAAGACCAGGGTGCATCTACGAGGAGCTCCGCCATACCTGCCAATCACAGGGGCATGCACGCGTGAATACCGGTGCACGGCCCAGGGTCCCAGCACAGTGACCTGCTTCTGATCCCTGAAAGCTGACCAGGTGCTGAGCCAACTGCACCTGAGCCGTACAATAAATAGCATGTTTACCAGTCCCTTCTGCCTTCTGCCCGCAGCCAACACTGCTGCTCCCAGACTTGCGGGTGGTAGACGAGAGTAGATACCCAAAGAGGAAGAGGACACACTTTAGATGAACCCTAAATTCAGCTTGAAGAGCCCGGGTCTCTGAACCAGTAGGAGCTAAAGGTTTTATGGTTGGAACGCTGAAAGGCACACTCAAGGCAGGATTTTTTTTTTTTTTTTTTTTTGCACGTTGGTGGGAGCAGCTATGGTCATTTATTTCAGCCTCCTCTAATCATTTTTCTTTCTGCCGCGGACTTAGGTCTTGGTTATTGAAAGGACTAAGTGCTGAAGTCAAGACTACTTCTATAGTTGCTTAAAAGCCATTGGTTTAGAGGAAGGAAGCGATGCTCCTCTTCCACAAGCCAGGATAACAGCTAGATTCAGTCTCCTGATCACTTGAGCTCTTTCTGGTTCGCTTAGCAGAGCCCCCTGCCCCTGCCCAATACTACCACTCACAACCTGCCAAAAGATAGGGTTATGGTTTGAATATGCCTTGTTGCCTCTGGAAGCATGTTGAAATTTGGTTGCCATTGTGACGGTATTGGGGGCGATGAGATCATTAAGAGGAATTAATGCATTTTTCAACAGAGTGGGTTTATTCTCCTGAGAGCAGGTGGTTATAAAGCAAGGTCACCCCTCGTGTTTGTCTCTTCCAAAGCTCTTGCTTTTCCCTCTGCTTTCTGCCATGAGTTGAAGCAGCATGAAACCCTCACCAGAAGCCGAACAGATACCAGCGCCGTGTTCTTAGATTTCCCAGCTTCTAGAACTATGAGCCTAAACCTCTTCTTTATAAATCACCCAGTCTCCGGTGTTCTCTTATACCACATGAAAATGGACTAAGACAGAGGGCCAACCTGTCCTCACCTCCCCAAGTCCAGCTTTCTACCACAGCATGCCAGACTTGCCAGAGACCTCAGCCTCAGTTTATGCCGTCTCCCACCTCCTCCTACCCCTGCTTCTCTCCCCCAATCAGACGCAAGCTGTCTTTCTGCTCATCTCGGCATAATTATAGAACCACCTAGTTCTCCCCACCAAACCACCAAACCACTGCTACCTCCCACCATCCTTCTAGAGCCGCCATGCCTAGTCAGTATCAGCAGCAGGAATCACCCAGGAAGGCCGGGCGCAGTGGCACACGCTTGTAATCCCAGTACTTGGGAGGCGGAGACCGGAGGATCCAGGTTCGCGGCCAGCCTCAGCTACTTAGTGAGGCCCTCCGCAACTTCGTGAGACCTGGTTTCAAAATAAAGTATAAAAAGTAGGGTCGGGGGTGTAGCTCGGAGGTAGAACGCCTCTGGGTTCAATCCCTGGTACCACAAAAAAAAAAAAAAAAGAAAAGAAATCACCCAGGAATCTACTGAGACCAACAGCAATGACATCTCTAGCCCTGTTTAGCCTCCGAGGGAAAATGAAGGGAACTGGCTAGTGTCCGAATACACTGTACATGATTCAACTATTGTTTTTCTCAATACATATTTAATGAGAACCTTCTCTACAAGAGCAACTGTGGAAGTCCCCGCAGAAAGCAGAGACATGTGTCTCCTAAGTGTGGATTTAAAGATAAGAACTGGTTTGCTCACACAAATGACCGGCTTGATGTTCGCATGGTGATTTGCTTGGAAGGATTAGTAAGGCACAGCCAGCTCCTTGTTCATTTTGATTTTGATTTGCAATGTCCATGGAAAACTAGCAAGAATGCTCAAATATGGTTAATTTGCTCCTTGCAGGCCCTCCTCTCTAATCATTATCTACATCCCAAGCCATTCTCAGGTGGATAATCAGCAATTGATGAGACTCTGTTGTATATAACCACAGGGCCCAGTAGAAAGCATGTTGAATGTGAAGTCGGAAGGTCCAACTTTCTAGCCATGGGGACGGGGCTAAATAAACCTCTGTAAGCTTCAGTTTTCCCGTCTGTAAAATAACAATCTCAATCCCCACCCATCTCACAGGACAGCTAAGATGAGCTCATGTATATAAAATAGCTGTGCAAATTATAAAGGCCCCCAAATGAGACCATTACATGCATGTGGCATTAGGACACGGAAACTAGTCCTGGAGCAGCAACTAAGTTCTTGTGTGATTTTCATCCTGATCCAAGAGACCTTTCATTCTTTTTTTTTCTTTTTTTTTTTTTGAGGTACTGGGGATTGAACCCAGGGGTATTCTACCTCCGGGCTACACCCCCAGCCCTAGTTTTTATTCTTTATTTTGAAACAGGGTCTCACTAAGTTGCGGAGGGCCTCACTACATAACTGAGGCTGGCCGTGAACCCGGATTCTCCTGTCTCAGCCTCCCTCCCAAGTACTGGGATTACAAGTGTGCACCACCATGCCTGGCTCCAAGAGACCTTTCAGTTCTGACCATTCCCCACCTCCCCAGGACCCCCATAGGAGCATGAGACAGGCACAGCTATAGGCAAGGTCACCCAGGACAGGAGTCAGAGCTGAATTGCGCAATGTGAGTGGGGTGTTCCTCCCAGTTTCATAACCAACCTTCAGCTGTAAACAAGCTGCCACTTCCTCCATCCCTCCAAAATAACATCCAAGTTGGGGAGGGGATGGAGACAGGGGGGAGATAGAACCCCAGCCCCCTATACCCCAACTTGCATGGCCCTCCACTGATGCTGTCCAACATCATGACAAAAATCCACATGTATAGTAGCGTGGTGTGTGTGTGTGTGTGTGTGTGTGTGTGTGTGTGTGTGTGTATGCATGTGAGTGTGCTGGGGATTGAACCCTGCACCTTGTGAATACTGGGCAAGGACTCTACCAGTGAGCCACATCCCTGGCCCAACATGCATACTAATTTAATGGTAGACTCACAAATGTGTATAGAAAATCTTGAGCCTGTGGTCAATCTTGAAACTGCCCTCCTCTGTCCTTCTGCCCACCCTAGGTCCTCCCAAGCTAGAGCTAGAGATAGCGCTAGAGAAAAAAATTCATAGAGATCATGGCATGCCACATTTTTATTCAGATGGAGTCACATTTAATAGCGATAAAGATAGCCCCAAAGACAAAGGGGGGAATCCCCGAAGTCTAATGGAACTTCTTTCTCACCTGGTCACCTTCCCAGATGTTCGCCCTCCTCCTGGCCCCTGGCTGGTCAGCTTCTATTTATCCTTCACATTTCAGAAAGATCTCCTTAGGTACCTAGCAAGGTTACATCCCTCGCTCTAAGGCTCTATGCACTCCTTGTAGCTGGTCACATTACTTAACTCCATCTTCCTCTTAAACTGCAAGCAGCAGCAGCAGAAGGACACCAGTCTTCCTAGTGCCCGGGGCCTTCCTGGCAGATAGTCAGTGCTCAATGACATTTATAGAATGTACAGGAGCAAAAGGAAGTGTCCTTTGATTTTTGAGTCTATGAAATAAAACGACAATAGATTAACAGGAAACGAGATGTACAAATTTATTATGTGTACCTGTGCACAACAGCCGTCCAAATATGAGCCTCAAAGAAGGGTCAGAGGGTTGAAGTTTATATAACATCTTAATCTTCAGAAAGGAATAGGGACTTGGGGTTCCTGGGAGGAGGTTATAGGAGGGAGGGAGAGGAAATGAATGGCAAAGATTGTCTTGTAGCATTCCTGGGAAGAGGTGATACTGACCTTTAGTCTTTCCTATGAGTTAAGCTCTGTTTAGTGAGAGAGATGATAGGGAAGGGGTTCAAGACAATTTGCACTTTGAGGAACTTTTCTTAGTCAGATAAGGGAACTTCAAAGAAAGCCCCTCCTGTGCGTTTGGAAAGACTGTGTGAAGTCAATGAGACCTTCCTTCTTGGCTGTTTATGATGACTTACAGTCTATTTTAGCTCAAAGTTTGGTGCATGCCAAATCACCATGTTGGGGGGGGGATCCATTTCTGAGCCTTCAACAAATGCATATGTATGACTGAGAGGGAGAGGTGATACCCTCCTTTGCCTTGGTGGTGAGAGTTTAAAAGGCCAGTGTAGATGAATCTCATCTTTTCTTCCTGCCATCTGCTCCCCACCACTCTTTCTCCCAAAGCTGGCCTCTCTGAGTCACAGCAGGAACAGAGTTACTAAAGCAGAAAAGGGACCCTCCTGCACTTAGTGAACTTCATTCCCTCTTCCATATAACTTTAACCAAATAACTACCATTTACCTCACCAGCCAGGTAAAATAGAAATACACTCCTGCCCTAAAAATCAACTCTTTCCCTTGCTGCGGCCAAAAACTAGCTAAGGCAAAGTCTATGATCATTGATAAGGTTTAAAATACAGATGTCCCCAGAACAGAGAACAAGTAACTCATATTCTTCCTTTGGAATAAATTAAATTCAAAAAGGAGGTTCCGGAAATAGCAATAACATACTTTTGCATAGCAGTGATTTCATTTGCATAGCATTATAACAGCATTATCTCTCGTATTTCATCTCAAAACAACCCTTTGAAGTAAACCAAAACAGGCATTATTGCCACTCCTATTATCAAACCCAGATCTGGGCTGCTCGTCACTCTACAGCAATACTCAGGAGATGAGAGCTGGTAGGAATGAGTCAGGTGTATTCAAGGGTCAGCCCTGAGCTGGACATGGGAGTGCACGCCTACAATCCTAGCAACTCGGGAGGGTAAAGCAGGAGGATTGCAAGTTTGAGGCAAGTCTGAGCAATTTGGTGAGACCCTGTCTCAAAATAAAAAATAAAAAAGGGCTAGGGGTGTGGCTCAGTAGTAGAGACCCCGGGGTTCAGTTCCCAGTACTGAAAAAGAAAAGAAAAGAAGCCGGGCGTGGTGGCGCACGCTTGTAATCCCAGTACTTTGGGAGGCAGAGACTGGAGGATCTGGGTTCGCGGCCAGCCTCAGCTCTCTCGCTTTCTCTCTCCCTGTCTGTCTGTCTGTCTGTCACTCTCTCTCTCTCCTTAGTGAGGCCCTCCGCAACTTTGTGAGACCCGGTTTCAAAATAAAGTATAAAAAATAGGGC
>PVJS01003321.1:0-76535 GCA_004027185.1 Glis glis
CTCCATTACCAAAGAAAAAAAAAAAGAATGAAGTGGTCTATATGTATTATAGGAATAAAATATTGAACTTTATTATGTCCCAGTAATAAAAAAAATTTAACCTTTCACATAATGAATATGATTGATTTTGATGGGCCTCATAGTTGCTTTCTATTGATTATTTTCATTTTATATTCATCTTCTGTATCTACAACTTGGAAATATATATATATATATGTACAAATATACATATAATCTTATGAAGTGGATACAGACTATACTGGGTTATTTTTGAAGACTCTGAACTGTGTTATTCAATTGCCTTTAGGAAGAAAAAATTGTGGATTTGACTCATAATAAGTCCTTATGTTTTTTTTTTTTTAGATGATCTGTGTGTTTTAAATGTTAATTTCCCAGTGATATAAATGTTTTAATAGCAAACATTTGGATTCTTCGATGACATATCTACTACTAGATACATTGATAGCTGAAATTCTTTGTTAGCTGCATCAAGGAAATACTTAATGGTTTAAAATAAATTCAGGAATTCAAGAATCTTCTGACCATTTTTATAATTTGTTTTCTTTTTTTGCAAAGGAAAAAAATGCTCCCTGTACTTTTTGAAAAGAGCCACACTGATCAGAAAAATACCATGTTTTGGAAGAATTGGATGAGAGAAATATTCCCCATCCAACCACCTTACCATTTAGAAAAGCCAGCCCCATTTTCAGCTCCCAGGGCACTCTCGTAGCATCCCATCTTCCGCTGCTTTTATTGCACAGTGGACATTATTGTCTTTAGATCCCCCTGTGCACGATCACTTTGAAATAATAGCTGATCTGAAAGAGTCCTGTGTTCATCGCACAGAACTTCAAGGTCAACAGAACACAGTCAGGTAGAAAAGTAGCTTTGAAAATCTGAGCTCAAAAATAGGTCTTTTTACAGGAAATTTCTTCTATTCACCTAGGAGTCAGTCAGAAAATAAACACTACTTTGTTAGAAAGGAATTTTGTAAACTTCTCAAATTTAAACATTTATGTCAGATAACATGTTTTAACTGAGATTTTTGGATTTAAAAAGTCTAAATGTAAGCCAGATGCCATGATGCATATCTGTAATCCCAATACTTGGGAGGCTGAGACAGGAGGATCACAGGCTCAAGGCCAGCCTCAGAAACTTAGTTAGACCCTCTTTTAAAATAAAATATAAAAAGGGCTGAAGGTATAACTCAGTGGTAGAATTACTCTGGGCTCAATCCCCAGTAACACACGCACACATACTCACATACAGACACACACACACATGTCTAAATGTAAACATACAAGTGCTCTTCTGTACCTCTTCTCTGGCCATATTCATATTCATGCATATTTTTTTGACAGGGTGGTGGGAAGTAATTAGAAAATATGTAAATTAGACCAATATGTAAATAGCTCTGTGGCCAGATCACAATTTCAACCACATTGGATCCTCTATGATAAGAATTGAGAATGAACTATCCTTTCCAAGATGGACTTCTAGAGACATACTTTATGGACACATTTCAAGCTTAAATTATAATAATTTCCATTAATAGTGGCTATTTCAAATGGGGTCTCTAATATATGGATAAGTCCAACAGAGAAAATTCTGTGAACCTCAATATTTGATCTACAGTACTGTCAACCCTTACTCAGTGCTATGTGTTTTGATGTGGTTTGTACCTCCCAAGGCTCATGCATTGACATCTTGATCCTCAGTGTTAGGGGGAGCTGCTGGAACTATACGAGACGGAGGCTAGCGGGAGGTCGTTAGGTCATTGGTGAGTACACCTTTGGAGGGGATTGTGGGATTGATCTCAGGCTCTCTTTGGCTTCCTGTTTTGAGATGTAATACTTCCTTCCACACGTTCTCCACCATTTGCCATGGGCCCTCACCACAGCCAGGTCTGTGCTGTTTGGATTTCCAGCCTTCAAAACTGTGAGCTAAATAAACCTATTTTCTTCATAAATAGCCTGTCTCCAGTATTTTGTAATAGTAATGAAAAAATGAACTGATACACTCAGGTAAGGAGACCTCCCTCCCACTAAGACTTAAAGTTGGGAGTGGGGTTAATAAAACCTTTTTATTTACGGCTGGAGATACATGTGGTTCTGCTGCTCCTAATTGTCAGTGATGTACCATGCCACAGGATGACATTCTTCATTTACTTTATCTTTTGCAGAAATTATTTCTCAGCATTTTATAAAGATCTCCATTTTCCTGCTAATTTTCCCACTTTCCAACTCATGATCTTCAAGGCAGTAATCTATATTCTCTAGCTAGTGGGAAATATTATGCTCAGGAAAAGGGGCAGGTCTTCAAACTCACTTTGCTAGTCAAGGCCTCTCTGCAGCTGGTCTAAGTTGTTAACCACATGCTTAGTTCCATTATATGTAAACAACATTTGAGCTGGAAAGGTAGCTAAATGTGACTTCAATTGAAAGTATGACATTTACTTTCCCTGTTGAATGTTTAAGTCTAGACTAGCAGATTATTAAACCCACCAGCATCTGTGTACACTCCCACACATGCACACAGTTTCAGTTTATACACTCAGTTGTTGATGCACTCTGGCTTGGCAGTAGGGTTGTGTGCACGAGTGTGCACGCGTGCAAATGTGTAGGCAAGCTTCATCCTGTCCTTGAGTGAAACAATAAGAGTTGACCTGTATAAACAATAATATTTGACCTGTGTCTGTGACCTTTACTCAGGTGTGTACTATTGCCACAGTAAAGTATCCTGCTCAAGTGGCGATACTGTTCCTAGGCTTTTAGAAAGGATTCCTAGCTAATTGCATTGTGGAGGTTTTCTTCTTGGGATAGAAATATTAAGATTAAAATGAACACCAGAGGCAGTGTAGCGTAAAGAAGTCCAAAGACTGAAATAATACAGACTCCCAAAGGGTGTCATTGGCAGGAAACAGAAAGAAAAGGTCTAAGAGCAATCTTTCCCCACTGGATTCTTCAAGGATGTTTTACACACAAGCAGAATCCTTGAGTCTGACACAACCAATTTTATAAACCTGTCTTTGTGCTCTTTGCCTTGGTTCTTCCCAGAAAAAAAATGAAGTCTCTATATAAGATGTGGCATGGCAGAGAGGAATGATGGTTGGCTATGGGGCTGACAGACCGGGTTCTGATCCCAGCTCTGCCAAGCATCAGTCCCAGGGTCCCGGGAATCACAGTGCTAATGTCATGTGGTGGTTGAGAGGATTAATGATCTCATGTATGTCAAGTTTCGAGAATGAGGCTTGGAATACTTTAAGCATTGCAAAACCATTATGTATTATATGATTTACATAGCTTGACTCATTAGTTTTCTAAGACAGATTATGTTTCTTCATTGGCATTAACCCTGAAAATTAAAATCTTGCCTAATAAAAACAATACATTTTTAATTTCAAAAAGTGGTTAGTTATATCAGTTGCCAAATTTTTAAAAATATCAGAGGGCAACCTGTTAAGGCAAAGTTATCTATTAGAAGGTACTGTAGTTGGAGCAGTATCACAGAAGTGGGGAATCAGGAGTACTTACAGGCTTAGATATCTGAGCTCCAGTGGATTAGGGCAACTGGGTTCAAGAAGGGAAACTGGGTTGGATAAAATTTGAAACATAGTGATTTAGAGAGGAGGGGAGAGAAAGCAGAGATATGGAGAAAGAAACAGACCAAATAATGGTATGTGCATATATGAATGCATCACTACAAATCTCACTATCATGTACAATCACAGTGCACCAATAAAAACAATTATAAAGTAAAGAAATCGGGCCAGGTGTGGGAGCACAACCCTGTAATCCCAGTATTTAGGAGGCTGAGGCAGGAGGATTGAAATTTGGAAGCCAGCCTCAGTGACTCAATAAGACCCTATTTCAAATGAAAAGTAATAAAAAGGGCTGGGGCTGTAGCTTAGTGGTAGAGCAATCCTGGGTTTAATCCCCAGCACTACACACACACACACACACACACAAAGAAAGTAATAAACATGTGAAAAAGACACCTGCACTCTCCTGTTTATTGAAACACTAGTTTTAATGCCAGGATATGGAATCAACACAAGTGTCCATCAAAAGATGAGTGGATAAGTTTAGAAAATGTAGCACATTTACACAACGGAATACTTGTTCAGCCATCAAGACACATTTTTAAATGTTGAGAATAATTGCTGTGCTGTTGAAAAACAATTAGGACCCCAAATCTGAATTTTTGAAGTTTTAATGTATTTTCTCATTTTAATGTATATTTTGACTCGCTTTTGAAATTCTTTTCTTTTCTTTTTTTTTTTTTTTTGCAGTACCGGGAATTAAACCCAGGGGCATTTTACCTCTGAGCTACACCCCCGGCCCTATTTTTTATACTTTATTTTGAAACCAGGTCTCACAAAGTTGCAGAGGGCCTCACTAAGTAGCTAAGGCTGGCCGTGAACCCGGATCCTCCGGTTTCCACCTCCCAAGTACTGGAATTACAAGTATGTACCACCATGCCTGGCTCACTTTTGAAATTCTAACATATTACTAAATTAAGCAAGTGTCTATTGAGCACTTGGTACTGCTCTGTGCAGGAAAGTAAATAAATTGGCATCCTGGTCATCAAGGTGCAGAATATCTTGAGTGGGAGCCCTCAGGAACAAAACACTAGCCCATCCTCTCTAGCTTTTCTACTACAGGATTGGGAAATGGCTCAGAGGCCCTGGGAGTCTCATGTTGCATTTTTTAAGATTGATAAAGCACTTATTCCCATCAATTCCTTGTGGGAATTATATGGCATGATGTATGTAAAGGGAATGTGAGGGCTATAAAAATGGTAAAAATTTAAGGAATTGGCATTTTTATGCAAAATTTCCTCTGAATTTAGAGGTCTTGAGGTTTTGACACTGTCTTGCAGAATCCTGAGGTATATTGAGGACTATCTATGCAATGCATATTTTTATCAAAGCCTTTAAATGCATAGGTTATATCAGTAAAGAATTCTCCTCTTTCATTTTATATGGGTTTAGTTAAATCAGTCTATTTTTAAATACATGCTAATTGTATTGTATATTCACTTGCTTCTTTAAAGTGACAGGTGTCTGAGTATTCTAGTATATGCTACTACTGAAACATCAGGACATCAGGAAAAATATAAGAGATAGGAGGAAGTTTTTTTGTATGTGTGGTACTGGAGATTGAACACAGGGGCATTCTACCTCCAATCTACACCCTCCACCCTATTTTTTATTTTGAAACAGAGTCTCGCTAGATTGATGAGAGTCTTACTATTTGCTGAGGCTGTCCTCGAACCTACAATCCTTCTGTCTCACCTCCCTAGTACTGGGATTACAGGCGTGCACCACCACACCCAGCTAGGAGGAAGATTTTGATGGGAGGCTTTCCCAAAAGGGAAGCCAGAAATCTAGAGATTTGGGGAAACAGGACAGAGAGAGCCCACAGTGATCATTTTGAATTGACAGATGAACTTGTTGAGAGAGAGCAGCTCCTTATGAGTAACTACACAGTACACTGACGACTATAAGGTTGGAAATGAGTTGCTTATGAACTTGAGCTTTAAATAAAAGTTAAGTAGGAGGACATAGGAAGACAGGAAGGTTATGAAGACAGAAAGCCTAATTTTAAAATTCAGGCAATGCAATTTTGATAGTTAGTAGCTTTGTTACACCTGAGGGGATTTGAGGTGTTGGAGAGAGGGATGATAACAGAAAAGTAATGTAGAAAGAAGACAGCATGAGAAAATGTGAAAACAACTTTCCCTATGAAGATCTAGTTTCGAACTCTATTTGAGACACTCAAATGCATTTCTCTATATTAATCACACAAACAGACACACATTATCATAATATCTCCAACTTAATGTTCTACTCTAGAAAGGGACTTAGAAAATAATCCCCACTTAGTGCCAGTGTACCAACAGCTCAATAAATGGATGTGCTTAGCATCCTCAGCTCTCCAGAAAAAAAAAAAATTGCAGAGATTCATTTCGGTGGACTGGTTTTAATAGCTTTTTTTTTCCCAAGTCTTCCTATTGTGGTTCAGGTATAAGAGATACTCGGCATTCATTTATTTCTGGACACCACTTATAATTAGATCAGCTGCTCTGTGATAATATGGATTATCAGAGCACCCTTCTTGGCTATGCCAAATAGTTTAAACAGTAATAACGAGCATTTCCCACTGAAGCCTGAGGAAATCACATCCTGAAACCAACATACAACTCTGGATGCAACAATATATATGAGAAGTCATGGAATTAGATGGAAAATGAGTCCTTGGAAAAAGGGCCGGGCATGGAACAAAATTCTCTTGGCAGGTTTTTGATGAGTAACAAAAGTATAAGCACCTTGTAGGAGCTGCATGGGATGGAGATTCCGACTTCTCCAGGAAACCAGCAATGGTACCCAGCACTAACATGATACAGAGGATGGCGAGAATCTGCAAAATGGCAGTGATAGTCTTGCCATTTACAGACATGGTTGTTTATTTATGTTGCTCTTTGATGTTTTGAGTAAATGTAAAATATGTATTAGCTTTCACCGATTTATCCCTGTCCTCCATCCCATTTACTTTTCCTTTCTACAGAATTGTTTTTTAACTCTCAATTCAAAAGAGAAGGGACCCAAGATCAACAGCTGTGTGGAGACCACTGTACCATTTACATAGCCCCTGTATTCCTCCTCTGGTCTTGTCCTCATTAGTTGAGTCAAAGGAATGCTCAGAGGACTACATTTGCTGTGGGTTTCAGTCATTTGGGGCTGTGCCACTATTTTTAAATGATCTTCACAATAAGTAAAGAATGATTCGGTTATCTCATCCCTGCAATTAAATGTGTTTACTCTGATTGCCAAATATTTATTTTGGAGTTTTGCCTTAGGAAAGCTGGATAAATACATAATTTATCCTTTCCATCTCTTCCTTGTTTTGTATTTTAGTCTTTATCCAGCCGTTTTGATGGCCCTGGACAAGACCACATGAAGCTCATCGAAGTCTGGCTCAACACGCTTCCTGATGTGCGTGGCTCCTTTAGAGCCACTTTAAAAAATAGCAGACAAAATTCTGTTTCACCCATTAAAATGATTCATTTTGATAAGCACACTATAAATTATAAATGATGTTACTGTGTGAAAGACAGGGTCAGCGGAAAGAGAAATAAGCTCAGTGCATCTCTTGGTGCCCAGCGTTCTAAATCAAGTTCATTGAAAAGATTATTGGTCTGCATGCATCGTGGGGCCAGTATTTAAGCCTCAATAAAGTGATTAGACATCAGAATCTAATGAGTTTAGGTCTATTTTGGAAAAAATTTTTGGATAGATTACAAATTTTCTTAAAATTTTATTACCAATGCAGAGGTAATATTTATCTAACATCAAGATTAATTTATTGATTCTTCTAATCCAGGAAAGGCTATTATTTAATAAAACTCACATTCAGTTCTGAGGTATTAGCAGTCAACATAAAAATACAAGAGATGATATGAAAATTTTATTATGAGAAAAATATACTGGTTTTTGCCAAAAGCAAAGTTTTCACTAATTCTGACCCAAAGGAACTTTATCACATATTGTGTACTGCTGCCTCCCAAGCAACAAAAATTAATAACTACCCCTTTAAAATATAAGGTAGAAAGTAAAATAAAACAGTTCTTAGGCAAGTTTGCCCTGAGCTTTGGGAATATGACTCTCAAACATGGGTATACCTAAAGGGCTAGTTCAACCATAGACCACTGTCCCTCTCTAAGTTCATTGTTTAGAAATTTTAGAGTGGGACTCAAGATGTGCATTTCTAATAAGTTTCTCAGAGATGCTGATGGGGCTGGTCTGAGATCACAGTTTGAGAGTCATTTTCATATGGGAGTTCTAATACATTCAATTTTCCTACAAGCAATAGTATTCACTTTGGTGTTTCTTAAAGTGGTATGGAAATAGTAACTCGAGTTGATGGAGAAGCACACTGGAGGATTCCAGCCTTGCTCTACTCTCACCCACAAAAATATATATTTCATGAGGTGCACTTTCATCCTTCCTAATAAAAGCTATATTAAGTAATGCATATGTAAGTTAGTTAAACCAAATTTTTATTGGTTATCTACTAGATTCTATGCTCACAAGCATATAGGTTTTGACTTAAGCCAATGGTGTAATCTTCCAGTGGAAAAGTATGTACAAAAAAGAAAGAAAGAAAAAAAAAGAGTATGGACGGGAACCAAGCATATGTCAGTATGTGTGGAGAACTGTAACCAAGACCCTTCCCCTTCCCTTCTTCTTCTTCTTCCTCCTCTTTCCTCTTCTTCCCCATATTCTTGTTTCTTATTAACATTTTTTACTATAAAATGAAATATCAGAGACAACAATATATACATACAGTATCTTAATAATACAGAGAGATTATGGTAAAGAAATTTGGAATTGTTTCTTTAGATCACAGTTATTTATTTAGCTCTTCACTGACCAACACAGGTGGCCACTGAGCACTTGAAATGTGGCTACTGTACACAGTGATGACCCTCAAGTACAGACTTCACTCTGGATTTCACATACTTAGTATGAAAATAGAAAAAAATGTAAATAGCTCATTCATAATTTTGTTTTCTTATTGAATTCATGTAGAAGGGATAACATTTTGGATATATCTATTTAAGTAAACTATATTATTAAAGGTAATTTCATCTGCTTCCTTTTACTTTAATGTCTCTACTAGGACATTTGAAATTAACTTTGTGGCTCATGTTATACTTCCACTTAGGAGCACTGGCTTAAATCTTTAGCTCATTTGAGCCCATCTCAGTCCAAAGTTTTTCACTCAATTTGGCAAATGTCAGAATGCCTTTGATGGAATGCACTGGCATTATCCGGTTGAGGCCAGCACTGGCTGGAACCAAGTCAAAATGCAGTGCTTCATATTCAATGCACTTTCATCTAGTAGAGGAAGGAGGCCAAATGTTTCTTGTTTGATCCATTATTTAGTAACTTATCTATTCAAGAAAACATGATGTCTGTCTATCTTGCTCTTGACTTTTTTTCTTAGTATTTGTGAGTCATAATCCTTATGATGAAATATTGCCTAGATATATAATTTCAAATCTTTATTATACCATGGGGTAAAGTTGATGATACTAAAAGTTTCTGAGATTTAGGGTGAGGAGCCATGTCATTTACAAATAAATGACAAACACACTGCCATTGGTCATTTTGCCTGCAAGATCAGATGCTAGGAAACTGAAAAGCAATCCCTTTTAAAATGCTTTTTAAAAATCACTTCTAATGGAAAGTTTAAATCTAGGTAAAATATGCATCTATTATGAATATTTAAAACTCAGTAACACATTATCCTATCTACAGAGAGATTGAAAAAATTCTTCCCTTTATCAAGGAAGTCACTTGCTGGAAAGATGATATACTGAGCAAAAAGAAAAAAATGAGATTCCCCAACCATGTATCCTACCCAGGAGAGAGGTAAAGAGAAATTTTGAGATGGCAAGATGGTGAAGGTCATGTGATCAGACTACAGAGAATAATAATCCAAATTGGAAGAGGAGGAGAAAAGGCTTTGGGAAGCTGTTCTCTGAAAATTAAGGAGAATAAATTTTAAAATAAGATAAAGATAATTTTGGAATGCTGAAAAAAAGACCATCAAAGAAGATGAACTAAATACAAAGATTTTTAGGCTTAGAAGATTTATGTCTGTAATATTTTCATGTTTATTATCATCACAGGCTTGTTAAAATAAATAAATTGCATAGATTTTTGATACTTTTGACTAGATTAACTTAGCCCTCTTGATAGGACTAACCTATCTTCTGTGCAATTAACACTTAAATTATAATAAAAACATACTTTAAAAATTGTTTTGGTACTATAGAGTTATAGTAACAAAACCAGCATGGTATTGGTACAAAAACAAACAAGTAAACCAATGGAATAGAATAGAAGATACAGAAAACATCCTCACACTTATAGCCAGTTGATTTCTGACAAAGGAGCCAAAAACTTATGCTGGAGAAAAGACAGCCTTTTCAAAAAGTAGTGCTGGGGAAAACAGGGTTTCTATATGTAGAAAAATGAAATTAGACCCCGTCTCTAACTCTGCACAAGAGCCAGCTCAAGATGCATCAAAGACCTAGAAACAAGACCAGAAACTTTGATTACTAGAAGAGTATGGCATAGGGCCAACTCTAACATGTAGGCACTGGTAGAGACATCTTCAAGAGTCTGAAAGAAAGCTTACAGAATGGGAGAAAATTTTCACCAGTTACTCCTCTGACAGAGGACTAGTATCTAGAGTATATAAAGAACTTAGAAAACTTAATCATAAAAAGAATAACCCAAGAAAAATGGGCAATTGAACTCAACAGACACTTTTCAAAAGAAGAAATGCAAATGACCAAAGGGTATATGAAAAAAATGTTCAACATCATTGGTAATCAGGGAAATAAAAATCAAAACAACACTCAGATTCCATCTAACTACAGTTAGAATGGCAATCATCGAGAATACAAACAACAATAAATGCTGGTGAGGATGTGGGGAAGTAGGAACTCTTATACACTGCTGGTGGACTTGCAAATTAGTACATCCACTATGGAGATCAGTATGGAGGTTCCTCAAAAGACTAGAAACAGAAATAACATGTGACCCAGCTATAACATTCCTCGATATCTTTCCAAAAGAATTAAAGTCAGAATACTATAGTGACACATGCATATCCATGTTTATAGCAGCACAATTCACAATAGCCAAATTATGGATCCAATTTCATTGTCTATCAACAGTTGAATAGATAATGAAAATGTGGCATATATACACAATGGAACTTTACTCAGCCATAAAGAAGAACAAAATTATGTAATTTTCAGAAAAGCGGATAGAATTAGAGAATATTATGCCAAGTGAGATCAGCCAGTTTCAGAAAGTCAAGGGTTGAGTGTTTTCTCTCATTTATGGAGGCTAGAGAGAAAATAAGGACTTCAGATAAAAGAGGAAAGAGGCCAGTAGAATAGTGGAGGGGGCCTTGGGGAGGGATGTGGGGAGGGTAAAAGGATGAATTGATGAAAGAGACAGTTCAAATTATGCTTTGCCTATGTATGAAAGTACCTCTATCAATCTGGACATTATGTATTGAGAGGGGTGGGACCTGAAGGAAATCACACCAAGTTCTATGTGCATGTTTGTTTGCACGACTTTGAACTTCACTGTGATGTATAATTGCAATACACCAATAAAAGCATAAAAATGTTTTGATGTGATTGTATACTAATTTTTGCAGTAATGAACTTTACTTCAAAACTATATAAAATCATGGTAAAGAATCAGAAATACAGAAATTCCTAAGCAAGTTTTAAAATTCCCCCATTCTGAGAAAAAAAAATCATTAACCATAAGTGAACATCATTCAACCTCTATGCATAGATAGAGAGATGACAGAATAGATACATTAGCTAGACTGAGGTACATAGATAAAATACTTTTACTAAAAATGTGCCCATATAGAAACATTCGTTTGTGTTTAGTACTGGGGATTGAACCCAGGGGCATCCTACCTCTGAGCTAAACTCCCAGCCCTTTTTATATTTGGTTTGAAACAAGGTCTTGATAGGTTGCTGAGAGTTTAACTATGTTGCTGAGGCTGTCCTTGAAACTGTAGTCCTCCCATTTAAATTTCCCAAGTACTGGGATTACAGGCATGGACCACCATGCCCAGCTATATAGATAAGTTTTAGAAAAATTGTTTTTCCACTGTGTGTATAGCCCATAATTTTGTCATCCATTCATCTGTTGATGGATTCCAGGGTTGGTTCCATTATTTGGCTACTGTGAATTGTGCTGCTATAAACATGGATATGCATATATTACTATAATATTCTTATTTCAGTCCCTTTGGAAAGATATCCAGAAGTGGTATAGCTGTATCATATGGTGGATCCATTCCCAATTTTCTGGGGAATCTCCACACTGATCTCCATAGTGGCCATACTAATTTTCAATCCTACCAACAGTGTAAAAGAGTTCCTAATCCCCTACATATTTGCAGCATTTATTGTTGTTTGACTTCTTGATGATTGCCATTCTGATTGGGGTTAGATGGAATCTCAGTGTAGTCATTTGCATCTCCCTGATTGCAACGATGCTAAACATTTTTCATGTATTTATTGGCCATTTGTATCTCTTCTTTTGTGAAGTGTGTACTTAGTTCAATTGCCCATTTATTGATTGGGTTTTTTCAGTGTTAAGTCTTTTAAGTAATTTTTATTTTCTAGATATTAATCCTCTATCAGAGGAATAGCTGGTAAATATCCTCTCCCATTTTGTAGGCTCTTGCGTTAGACTCTTGATGGTTTCCTTTGATGAGCAGAACTTTTTAGTTTAATGTCATCACATTTATTAATTCTTATTTTAATTTCATGAGCTTTGGGGGTATTATTGAGGAAGTTTCTACCTGTACCTACATGTTAGAGTGTTGGATCTATACCCTCCTCTAGTAGCTTCCCAGTCTCTGGTCTAATTTCCAGTTCTTTGATCCATCTCGAGTTGACTCATGTAGTGTGAGAGATAGGAATTTAATTTCATTTTTCTACAAATGGATAACCAGTTTTCCCAACATCATTTGTTGAAAAGTCTGTCTTTTCTCCAACATACGTGTTTGGCACCTTTGTTGAAAATCAATTGGCTATAAGTGTGTGGATTTGTTTCTGTATCTCCTATTGTGTTCCATTGGTTTATATGTCTTTTTTCTGTGCCAATACCATGCTGTTTTATTACTATAGCTCTGTAGTATAATTTGAAGCCAGGAATTGTGATGCCTCCTGCATGGTTCTTATTGCTGAGAATTGCTTTGACATTAAGGGTCTTTTGTTTCTCCATATAAAATTTAGGACTAATTTTTCTAGTTCTGTGAAGAATGACACTAGTATTTTGATAGGGATTGCATTGATTCTGTACATCACTTTTGGTAGAATGGCCATTTTGATAATATTTATTCTGTCTATCCAAGAGCATGGGAAATCTTTCTATCTTCTAAGATCTTCTTCAATTTCTTTCTTTAGTGTTTTATAATTTTCATAGTAGAGGGATATACACACAATGGAATTCCACTCAGCAATAAAGAAGAAGAAAACTATGTCATTTGCAGGAAAATGGATGAACCTTAGAGAACATTATATTGAGATTACCCAGTCACAGAAAGTGAAGGGTCATATGTTTTTTCTTATATGCAGAAGCTAGGGAGTAATCAGAATACCAGAGGGACTTCAGATAATAGAGGAGAAACTCCAGTGGAGCCAGGGAGGTAGTCTAGGGGAAGGGGCGGGGGGAGAGGGAGAATCAGTGAAGGTATAACTTCCACTGACATTATGTACATATGTGAAAATACCAATGTCAATCTTAATATCCTGTATAGGCAAGGGGGGAGTAGGGAGGGAGCTGGGGAAAAGCCCACCAAGTGCTGTGTGCATGTATGTCACTGTCACTATGAACTACATTATGATCCCTTTTCACTTTAGAAGATATTTAGAGGCAGTAAGAATATGGAAAATATGAAAGTATATACAAAGATAATAGCCACTGCTCTTTTTTGCCACAAAAAGAGCAAAATTCTAGTAGAAGGTAAAAGGAAACTTTTGTAAAATTATACACTAAATACTTTTAGTCAAAGACAAAGTGTTCATAGAAACAGGTTTACCAGCAAAATGTCATCAATCAATAGAACTGCTGCTAGTGGATCTTACTAACCATATCAATCTAAGTTATTTGCTGTTTGACAGTGTTGCTAACATATTTGGAGGCAACGCTGGGTATACACAACATCGGTTTTCTCCAAGAGACTAAACAAGAAAAAGCATATTTATTTTCATTTTTCAAACTTTTAATTTTCCTTTGGTCCTCTTTAGTTTTCTCATAATTACTTGATATTAATTCTGTGAATACTCTAGCACACCTAGCTAGCATTCCTTCGAGAAATGACTTCCCTTTAAAAAAGAAATAGAGCCGGGCGTAATCCCAATACTTTGGGAGGCAGAGACCTGAGGATCCCGGTTCGCGGCCAGCCTCAGCTCTTTCTCTCTCTCTCTCTCTCTCTCTCTCTCTCTCCCTCTCTCTCTCTCTCTCTCTCTCCTTGTCTCTCTCTCTCTCTCTCTCTCTCTCTCTCTCTCTCTCTACCTAGTGAGGCCCTCCACAACTTTGTGAGACCCAGTTTCAAAATAAAGTATAAAAAAATAGGACCGGGGGTGTAGCGCGGAGGTAGAATGCCCCTAGGTTCAATCCCTGGTACCACAAAATAAATAAATAAATAAAAATAAATAAATAAATAAATAAACCTTCAGTTAATACTCCTGGCACTGCACTTAACTGCATAGTTTGTTTCTCAGGAAGGATGGATTTTTTCTTCTAGGTCCTTGATTTCTTAGTTTTTTAACTCTCACCTGAATTAGCCTGGCCCATGATGCTGTCCATAATTACAAATGTCAGCCCCAGGACTATGTGGAGGATAATTCTCTCCATCAAATGAAGCATAAGGTCATTCTTTGCAGAATTCCAAAGCTTGTTTGAGAGATTCATATGTGAAGAAATGCATTAGACACAACTAGACAAAGGCCACAACAAAACTTTATGAGCAGCTCTATCTCCTCATATTATTATTCTTTATCCTGCATTCGATATGTCTTCTTATGAAGGGCATGCATAGTATCTGTTTTATTCACCAATGATTCCCCTAGCAAACTGTTTGGCACAAAATAGGTGCTCAGCAAATATTGGTTGGATGACAAAACAGGGATATAATTGAAGGAGTTTGAGAGAACCAGAGACAAGGATAGAGGGGAAATCTCAATGAGATCTTAAAGATCAGGAGATACTTCTCAGAGTGGGAAACGTGTTATTCTGTCAAATGCTGTGGGTTCATGGTGTGGCGGGATGATAGGGCCTGGAGTGCTTGCTGGTTGTCAACCAGGGTATAGGCTTTGCTCCTACAGGCTGCCACACTCCTTCTTAAATTTGCCATGAGCCCCTACTGTCCTCTACTTGGTTCTTGCACCTATGTCCCTACATCTGAATCATCGGCAATGCATTGTTAATCCTTCTTAGGCAATGTAATGTAGTAAGCTCATCTGGATAATCCAGAATGATATCCCTATTTTAAGAGTCAGTAACCTTAGTTCCCCTTTGCCATGTGATATAACATATTCAAATGTTTCAGAGATTTGGTGTGGATTTTTTTTTCAGGGCCAGTAATCTGAATATCACAGACATATGCAATAGTAAGAAATGTTAATAGAGTCCATAAAAGTTCATAGTGGTAATAAGACATCTAAAAACTAATTACCAGGAAGAAAGTTAACAACTGCCCTGGGCAGAGAAATTCAATGTTATTTATTACTTTCTATGGTAACCTTACAACAAAAAGAACAATGTTCCCTCCATTATTTTTTATTCCTGAAAGTCTATTTATGCTACTTTACCAGTCTAAAATCCATCTTTGTTAGCTTCATAATGGAGATTGAAACAATTTCCTATAAATGTTAATTTCCCTAACTTAAGTAGTGCCTCTGCTATTTTGCTATTGGATAGCCTTAGTTTTTTAAAAAAATTTTTAGTTACTCAATGTTGAATTCCTTATATTACTATAGAAAAAAAGTATAAATGACCTATAAAATTTCCCTTCTAACATCTCTCATTTACAAATTTGACCTTTAAAAGTGACTGAAAATATATGTGTAAAAATGAGGAATAGTTTGTGAAAATAAGGCAAAAATCTGGAAATGAACAGTGGTGTTTTTCATCTAATACACAAGATAAGTTAGTGTGTGTAATAGGGATTGTAGTCAATATGTTTAAAAGTGTTAGAAATAACTTTTCATTGCATCTAAAAAAAGGCATTGTGTTTGAAAATTGTTTGGCAAGGCGATTTTACTTTTTTGCAAAAAAGGGTGCTCCCAGGTGTGTGAGAGAGCACATCTCACAAAGAATTCAGTGGGTCTTATATCCCTGAAGCAAAGCTCCTCCTGTGCTGAACTCCTATTGGTCGAAGTTACAGCTTCACATTCTTCCTGGTCAGCTACAGGGGAAGATGGGGGAGGGTCGACACCTGCAATCTCTTAAGCGATGTTAATTTGGGGAAGGAATGTAAGTCTCTACCTAGTTACAAAATGGCAGTTTAAGTTAAACTACTTCTTTGACAAAAAAAGATACAATTATATTCTCACAAAAGTTAACTAAAAGGTGTGGCCAAAGTCTAGTGTTGCTTAGTCAAATGATGTAAATACACAAGCAAATCAACATGAGTAATTTTGCATTTATTATCCTATCTACACCAAAGAATGTCTTTTGATGTGGTCATAGTCAATGGAAATAAAATGAGGTATAAAATCACCTATCTTCCACATGTTGGCCTCTCTCATATGGAGGGACAAGTGGCAGAATATCTTCTCATGTGACATTGCTGAGTAGGTCAATAATTATTCTGTTTCCTCCCAAATTGTCAATCCTGTCCCTACTTTTATTTGTATCTCAGAGAAGTATATCCCCCAGGCTTCTCTGTCCCCCGTTTCTAGCCAATGAGAAGCATTTGAGGAGAATATGAGGGTAAAAGAAGGGGAGAACTGGGATTTCCTATGTTTTCTGAGGCATCTCCTTTGCAGCTCTTGATCTTATCAAACAAGTTTTTCCTTGGACTCTAGCAGTATTCTTGCCTTTCTTGTGTTCTCTTTTAATGTGCAAAGCAAGAAAAGAACACACAAAAAAAAGGTGCCAAAAGATTCATTTATAGATAGGGCAAAGGGCTTTAACCAGAGCTAATGTTTGACATTGGTACCTCTTGCCATTCCAGAATCCTTTCAACTGTGCTGCCTTTAGTAATAGAAGAATCAGACACATCCTGCTGCTCAGAGTAGTTCTAATGTAGTTTTAGGTATTTCATGCCTGGTTTATGGGTTCTCAGTAAGTTTTGCAAGAAAATATATGAAAAGTTAGCATGCTTGACTTTTTAATCTATTACCATTTCAAATGGTCATACTTTGACCTGATGCACACCAATGGAGTTTAAGTCATTCATCTGCTTCCCTGTAAATAACTACATTGTTATTTAAAGTAATTTCTTTTCACCTACTCTATTCAATAAAGGGAAAAATCCATGCCCATGTGAGGCAGGGCAGAGGACCTGGGAACAAAAGGAATTAAAGAAGGCCATCTCTATCACCTTCTGTGAGGTGGAGGGATGTAAGCAGGAAGAGGAGAAACTGGTGGGCCCCAGGAGATCAGTGTCCACCAGCTCACAAGAAAACAATTCAAATTAAGGATTGAAATTGTGCAAAAGACATTGGTTCCCCCAAAACCCAATTCTGACCAATTATAAAAGAGCAGATGAGGAACCTCAGTAAGGATTAAAAGCCCACCTCCCAAGGATTTCTGTGGTTAATTTCTTTTGGGAACCCCTCCTCCCGTGGGGGCTGTTTTTTGTCTTCTATTTTTCCCTGACTGAATATAAACTTTCATATTTTTATACCTTTCACTAGTCCTTGGTCATGATTTGTCAAAATCCACTGGGCAACACCCCTATGAGGAGACAACCCCATTTCAGTCATGGGGCATTGGCTGAGAAAGATGGAAGGGTAAGTTAAAAAATTTCTTTTCTTCTGGGGCTTCTGCCATGAGTTCTTACAGGCTCAGATCAGGCATTTTGATCCCATGTGGCTTACAGTTAGACTTAGTCTGTGATGTGCCTCTTAAAATAAGAACCAGCAAGGCATAGAGGCTGGGATACCTCAGCAGAATATAGCTTTTTACTACAGTAGCTGTGGCTGTTTCACTTTTTGAGCTCATGGATTTTTACAAATTGACCTTGGTTTGTGTGCATATATTTTCTGTTCTGATTTATTTTTGTTTTGTCTAACTAGAGGATTTCTGGGTTTCTATCTTTTTGGTTTGTTCTCTCCTGCTGTCTTTACTCAGCAGCTATTCAAGGGTTAATTCTCTGTTTGGTGTCCTAAGAAAGGGGATGAACAGTGGTGGTAATTGGTGTGTTTGCCTGCCATGGGGAGACTAATTGGCCACCTAAATCATTATGATTCAATATCACCTATGACTGGCAGACTTCCCAAGCATGGCCAACTATATAGGTTTTCTGTCATGAATTTTATGGTATGACAATAGAATAAAATGGGTTCTCAATAAGTTTGTCTGTGTCATACAAAAAAAAAATTCATGACAGGATGTGTTTTGCTTTCTTGAAGCTCTAGATCTGGCTTCACTTTGGGTAGTAAATATCTATAATTCTCTTGTCCCCTAACTGTTGATGTTGTTTTGTTATGTGTGTAATGTGTCTGTATAGTGTCTACATGGTATCAAAAATTGGCATATTAATAAATGAGCACTCATAAAATTAAAAAAAAATAAAACCAAATGCCTCTTAGTTCACATGACTTGAATCTAACAACTGAGTAAATTTAAGATTTTTACATGGGATTAAAGTAAAAATGTCCTTAAAATTATTAACACATGCCTTTTTTCCTAGGAAAATAGTCAATCAAGATTATGTTTACCTCTGTAGGATGTTTTCCAATACAATGTTTGAGGATTTTTTCTGTGGCAGGAAAAATATTTTAAGACAATAATGAAATTTGTCTGATGTCCTGATTTTCAGGGGTAATCTTATAATCTCATTATTAAATTAAATTGGATAGAGTGGAGGATTCAAGATGGCACTGGAATAAGAGCCCCTGAATGAGCCTGTCTCAAAATCGCCTCAGGGGCACAGAACTAAACAACATCACAGGGCCACAGAAGAACCAAAACCCCAAATCCAGCAACCTGAGTATGACTACACAGACACAGAGCCTACCAGCTGCAGATTCTCACAGAAAGCTGCAATCCCATGTCGGCAGGATCAATAAGGATCCATCTTACCCTGGACCCTACAGCCAGGGCTAATATCCCCTGGTGCCACCAACAAATTGGGAAGAGAAACCAGAGCAGAGTTCTGTGAGTGGTGAGGCCATCCCAACAGCAGATCGTGAAAATCCTTCAAAGACTGCCCTAGTGCGAGATCCCACCACAGTTGCGCACCTCCCCCACTGCACTATGAGCCCACGTGATCCCCAATACCCAGCATCGGAGCCCCACACCAGCCAAGATCTGGGCAGTCCCCCTGTGCTCCACCTAGGCCAGCTGCAGCATCCCGTGTGACAAGGGCAGCCCCCTGCGCTCCTCCTAGACCAGCTGCTCTATGCAGCGCGACAAGGGTGGTCCCCTGCACTCCGCCATCCTCACAACAAGAGCAACCCCTGTTCTCCACCTAGAACAGCCAGGCTGTCCCACCCGACAAGGGTGGCCCTCTGAACTTCACCTAGACCAGCTGCGCTGACCCATGCAGCAAGGGCAGCCCCCTGTGTTCCACCTAGACCAGCCACACTATCCCGCGCAGCAAGGGTAGTCCTCTGCGCCCCCCCCATCCCACGCAACAAGGATGGCCCCTTGCGCTCCACCTAGACCAGCCACGCTGTCCCACGTGACAAGGTGATCCTGTGCACTCTGCTGTCCCAAGCAACAAGGGTGGCCCCCCTGTGCTCCACCTAGACCAGCTGTGCCTCCCGCTCGACAAGGGTGACACCCTGTGCTCCACCTAGACCAGCCACGCTGCCCGCACAACAAGGGCGGCCCCTGCATTCCACCTAGACCGGCCCGTACCATCCCGTTTGAAATGGGCGGCCCCCTGTGCTGTATCTAGGCCAGACCAGCTGCACAGTCCCATGCGACAAGGGCGACACCCTGTGCAACACCTAGGCCACCTGTACCATCCCGGGTGATCCTGGCAGCCAGCTGTGTAATCCCGTGTGACCTGGGTAGTCCCCGTGCTCTGCCTCGGATTCCAATAGTGCCACCCAAGACCCAGGCAGCCCTCCAAGCCCAGCCTCAGACCCACATGCCCTCCAGTGCTGCTACCCGACCCAGAACCTGTACCTCTCTCACCTGCACAGGAACCTCTGTGCCAAACTTCAGAGCACGGCTACACTCTGGCACTCTGGCTACCGTGCTACACGGTGGCACTCTGGTGCCACCACCCAAGACCCATGCGACCCTCCACGCCACCTCAGAGCCAGGACAAGCTATGGCGCAACCACGGAAGGCCCAGGAGCCTGTGCACCTCACTAGGGTCTGCGTGCAATGTTCTGCACCACACCTCAGTGCCTATGCACCCTCAGGCACCTGATACCCGGAGTTTGCCTCCCCCGTCGGTCCCGCAAAAGATACGTAGTCTGCACATCAGAGCCTGGGCAACCTCCAGTGATGCCTACAGAGACCCATAGCACATGTGTACCCCATGGGGACTGGGCGACCCTCAGCACCCGCGCATCAAACACCAGGCATCTTCCAGCACCATCACATATGCCTCAGAGCCCACATCCAACACCGTGCCTCGAAGTGTGCCTCACTTGCCAACACCCAAGCTCCAGAACCTGTGTGCCCCCCGACACACAGACACACCATGTCCCAGTCAACCAGATGGGAGGGAACCACAGCCTTCAGCACACTGACCCAGTTGGGTCTACAGGGACCATCAAGTGGTCTTATACATAGAAAGGAAGATGCTGTGGAGGCAACAGAAACATAAAATTGAAGACACCAAAAATATGAGAATGAGGAACAGTGAAGAAACAAGAAACACTCACAATGCATCAAATGAAATTACTGATACTGACCTACAGGAAATGCAAGATGGGAATTCAGAATTTTGATCTCCAGATTGATGAAAGGCCTCAAAGAAAGCATAGAGGAGATGGAGGAATGCGACGGACCAGCTCAGCCAGAGAACTGAGACCGACGGGACAGGGGTCTCGGGAAGGTGGGCAAAGAGTTGGCGATGAGTGACAAACAGACACAGACAACTCAAGGAAGTTGCATCTGAGTGTATTTTGCAAAGCTTCAGGCAAGGATTTTATACACAATGATTAAGGAAACAAAATACATCATCAGCTGATCATTGTTCATGCCTGTGGTTTATAAAATCTTAATGATTTTTAAGAAATAACAGTGCAAAGCTATGAGAGCAGATAATCGTCAGAGCATACGTCTCGTTTGGCATAGTGTCGTGGGCGGCTGCTAGACGTAACAGTGTAATTTGTCAGAGTATACGTCTCGTTTGGCATAATGCCGTGGGTGGCTGCTAGATGTAGTTTTGGCACTAGACTATGATGAGAATTGGGGTTATGGCTACAGGGCAAGAGTTCAAAGTTTAATCTAGTGCCTTTTATGGCTCTCTTACTATAAACTTTTATAATTTCCTTTGTTCCAAATTTCTAAATCTTTTTAAAACCATCTCCAAAATCATTTCCATGAAGTTTCCACAAAAAGTTCTTCCTGTTGTAACTCATCTACAACTGTCCTTGAGCCCCCCTCTGTCCTTTTGGGCTAATCTAAGCAAGAGCGCGGGAGCATTCTGGGCCAAAGTTACATTGTTATGAGTTTGACTTCCTGGGAAAGATTCGTCTGTTTTACTCATAGGGCACAGTTGATAATTTGGAAAAGAACACTGTACTCACTGAGCCATATCTATTAAAGACAGCAAAGAGAGAATAGCCAAGAACACAGAGGATTTTGCCAGGCCACCTTTTTCTACGGGCATACTTCCTTGAAGCTTTTGCCACATCATGCGTGTAGGTTCACGCAGACTCCGTAGGAGGCAAGGCCGTGGCAGAGGAACTTGAATTTCTAAGAAACAATCAGAAAGAAACACTGAACAGAATGAAGGAGTCAATAAACGAATTAAAGACAGCAATAGAAACCAACTCTAGTAGGCTCGATCACATGGAAAACAGGGTATCACTCCTGGAAGACAGTTCATTTAAACACTAAAAACACAGTCAACGATTTATAGAAGATATTACAACAACACACCCTGGCCATCCAAGAAATATAGCACAATACAAGACATCCTAATCTAAAGATAAAAGGCATCGAAGAAGGGTTAGAAACACAGACCAAGGGTATAAGAAACCTCTCCCAAGAAATAATTTCAGAGAATTTTCCGAATATAGAAAAGGATTTGGACATTCACATACAAGAGACGTATAGAACACCGTTAAGACAGGACCAAAAAAGGACCTCCCCATGCCACATAATTAAAATGTCTAATGTAGAGGCCAAAGAAAAAATGCTAAAATCAGCAGGAGCAAAAGAACGGGTGACATACAGGGGTAAAACAATAAAAAATCACCCCAGACTTCTAAACCCATGTCAGGAATGCCAGGAGGAATTGGTATGAAGTACTCCGGACCCTTTAAGAAAACAACTTCCAACCAAGACTGATATACCCAGCAAAGCTCTCATTTAAAATTGATGGAGAAATAAAAATGTTCCATGATAAACAAACACTTAAAGAATTCATGAGGAACAAGCAAACATTGGAGAAAATACTAAAAGAAATAAATCACAAAGAAGGAAAAACAAGCAATTTTCAGAAACACTGGAGAGGTGAACTCCACCAGGTAGGCAAGTAAACAAGGAGAGAGCAAACAGAAAATAGAACTCAAAATGACAGTAAACAAAAATCATATTTCAATAATAACATTGAATGTCAAAGGACTCAACACCCCAATTAAAAGGCATAGACTGGCAAGGTGATTTAAAAGGAATAACCCAACTATATGCTGCTTGTAATAAACTCACCTTCTAGCCAAAGATACTCATATACTAAAGGTAAAAGGATGGAAAAAGACATACCATGCAAACGCACATCGAAAACAGGCAGCGGTAGCAACGCTTATATCTTACAAAACAGACTTTAAGCTAAAACACATCAGAAGAGACAAAGCGGGTAACTTCTTACTAATAAAAGGAACAATCCAACAAGAAGATATAATAATAGTAAACATTTATGTCCCAAATGTGGGCGCACCCACATTCATAAAACAAAGTCTTCGGGACATCAGGTACCAAATAGACCCAAACACAATAATATTGCGAGACTTCAACACACCACTAACACCAATAAATCAATCCTCTACACACATCTTGTGAATAAAGATTGTTCATACCTAAAGCAAACCATACACCAGATGGATCTAATAGCCACATACAGATTATTTCAACCAGCAACACCTGAATACATATTTTTCTCAGCTGCCCATGGAACATTCTCCAAAATAGATCACATACTGGGTCACAAAGCAAATACCAGCAAGTTAAAAAAATGTGACATAATTCTTTGCATCTTCTCAACTCACAACAGAATGAAACTAGAAATTAACAACAGGAAGACTAAAAGTAATCACATAAATGCATGGAGACTGAATGATACACTTCTGAATGAGGAATGGATCAGAAAAGAAATAAAGGGAGAAATAAAAAAATTTCCTGGAATTAAAAAGAAAACAGAGACATGACATACCAAAATCTATGGGACACTCTAAAAGCAGTGTTAAGAGGAAAATTGATAGCACTGAGTGCCCACATAAGAAAAACAGAAGACATACAAATAAATAACCTAATGACACACCTCAAGGATCTTGAAAAACAGGAACAGTTGAATCGCAAAGCCAGTAGGAGGCAGGAGATAATTAAATCAGAGCAGAAATTAACCACTAACTAACCTAAGCAAAAGAAGGAGAGAATCAACCCAAATTACCAAAATCAGAAATGAAAAAGGAGACATCTCCACAGATAGTGGAGAAATCCAGAGGATCACAAGAAAGTACTTTGAAAACTTATATTCCAATAAAATGGAAAACATGGAAGAAATTGAAAGATTTCTAGACACATACAACCTACCTAAATTGAACCAAGAGAATATAGAAAACCTGAATCAACCAATAGCAGGCACAGAGATAGAGACAGCAATAAAAAGTATGCCATCAAAGAAAAGCCCAGATCCAGATGGTTTTCCAGCCAAATTCTACAAAACTTTTACAGAAGAACTAAAACCAGTACTTTACAATCTATTCCATGAAATTGAAAGAGATAGAATTCTTCCAAATTCCTTTTATGAGGCCAACATCACATTAATACCAAAGCCAAATAAAGATACCTCAAGAAAAGAAAATTATAGACCAATGACATTAATGAACATAGATGCAAAAATTCTAAATAAAATACTAGCCATGCACATTCAAACCCATATTGAGAAAATTGTACACCATTACCAAGTTTGTTTCATCCCAGGAAAGCCAGATGGTAGATCCATTTCCAGTTTTCTGAGGAATCTCCACACTGATCTTCATAGTGGTTGAACTAGTTTGCAATCCCACCAACAATGTAGAAGAGTCCCCATTTCCCCACATCCTCACCAACATTTGTTGTTGTTTGAATTCTTAACTAAAAACAAAAATCACATGATCATTTCAATAGATGCGGAAAAAGCAACTGACAAACTTCAACACCTATTTATGTTGAGAACTGTACAGAAAATTGGAATAGAAGGAACATACCTCAACATCATTAAGTCAATATATAAGAAACCCAAAGCCAACATCATATTGAATGGAGGGAAATTGCTGGAATTCCCCTTAAAAACAGGAACAAGACAAGGGTGCCCACTATCACCACTCATTTTCTATATAGTCCTCAAAATTCATGCCAGAGCAATAAGACAAGAGAAGGATATCAAAGGAATTCAAATATAAAAAGAAGAATTAAAATTGTCTTTATTTGCAGATGATATTATCCTATATTTAGAATAACCAGAGAACTCAACCAAACATCTACTAGAGCTGATTAACAAATTCAGAAAAGTAGCTGAATACAAGATCAACCTAAAAAAATCAGTACCATTCATATATGCCAACCATGAATCCACTGAGAAAAAAATCCAGAAAACAATTCCATTCACAATAACTTCAAAACCAATCAAATACCTAGGAATAAACTTAACCAAAGAGGTAAAAGACCTCTACAATGAAAACTATAGAACACTGAAGAAAGAAATTGAAGATCTTAGAAGATGGAAAGATCTCCCCTGCTCTTGGATAGGCAGAATAAATATTATCAAAATGGCCCTTCTCCCAAAATGATCTACAGAATCAATGTAATCCCTATCAAAATACCAACATCATTTTTCACAGATGTAGAAAAATCAGTCATTAATTTTATGTGGAGAAACAAAAGACCCAGAATAGCCAAAGCAATTCTCAGCAATAAGAACCATGCAGGGGGCATAACAATTCCTGACTTCAAATTATACTACAGAGCTATAGAAATAAAATCAGCATGGTATTCGCACAAAAACAGAAACATAGACCAGTGGAAGAGAATAGAAGATACACAAACACGTTCACAAACTTATAGTCAATTGATTTTTGACAATGGTGCTAAACACATATGTTGGAGGACAGTCTTTTCAACAAATGGTGTGCTGGGAAAACTGGTTATCTACCTGTAGAAATATGGAACTAAATCCTTACCTCTCACCCTGCACAGGAGTCAACTCGAGATTGATTAAAGTCCTGGAAGTTAGACCAGAGTCTGTGAAATTATTAGAAGAAGGCATAGGTTCAATACTCCAACATATAGGCACATGTAGAAACTTCCTCAACAAGACCTCCAAAACACAGGGAATTAAAACAAGAATTAATAAGTGGGATAGCATTAAACTACAAAGCTTTTGCTCACCAAAGGAAGCCATCGCAAGCCTAACAAGAAAGCCTATGGAATGGGAGAAGATCTTTGCAAGCTATCCCTCTGACAGAGGTCTAATATCTAGGATATACAAAGAACTTAAAGACTTTACACAAAGAAAACAAATAATCTGATCAAGAAGTGGGCAACTGAAATGAATAGACAATTCATGAAAGAAGAGATTCAAATAGCCAATAGATACATGAAAAAATGTTCAACATTAGCAATCAGGGAGATGCAAATCAAAACTACGATTTCATCTAACCTCAGTTAGAATGACAATCATAAAGAAGTAACAACAACAAATGTTAGTGAGGATGTGAGGAAATTGGGACTCCTCTACACTGTTGGTGGGATTTCAAACTAGTTCAACCACTATGGAGATCAATATGGAGATTCCTCAGAAAACTGGGAATGGATCCACCATATGATCCAGCTAACCACTACTGGGTATCATACCAAAGGGATTGAAACCAGAAAATTACAGTAATATATGCATACCCATGTTCACAGCAGCACAATTCACAGTAGCCAAATTATGGAACCAGCCTAGGTGTCCATCAACAGATGAGTGAATTACAAAATTTTGGGAAATACACACAGTGGAATTCTACTCTGCAATAAAGAAGAACAAAATAACATCATTTGCAAGAAAGTGGAAGGACCTGGAGAACATTATGTTAAGTGAGATCAGTCCATCACAAAAAAAGAAGGATCACATGTTTTCATTAATATGTGAAACCTAGGGAGTGGTGGGGACACACGAGGGACTCTGGGGCAAGGGATTTGATACATGGGAAGGGAAGGGCAAGAAAGAAGCCAATCAGTGGAATTACTATCATAAAAAATATGTAGATGTGAGAATAAACCAGCATCATTCTTGGTACTTTATACAGGTGGGGTGACGGGGGGACACTAAAAGCTGTGTGGATGTATGTTAACATCAAATTGATATTCATTGTGATGTAGTATCCAATGCACCAATAAAAGTACATTAAAATAATTAAATTGGACAAATGCAAAATGTAATTAACGCTTTAAAATGCTCTTGACTTCTTAGCATCTACAATAACATTTGAGTTTATTAAATGGGCTTCTAAATTGTTGATATATTGGAAAATAATATTGTGGAATGACATCATTTTTAAGTCTTTACTAAAAGACAGCAAAGTTTGCTGGAAATCAGTGTTCAGGTCAAAATGTAATTTTTTTATACATTGCCTTGATCGAAACAACTATGTACTCTTCTACCTGGGCATCCTCAGACTTTGGAGACAATTATCAGACCAATAAACACTCCTTTACAATCTTTATCTGATAGAGTTGCATGGAGATTTTCAAACCCCTTAGAAAAAGAGGTCAAATTTTATTGATCCAGATGCTGGAAATATAATAATGCCAAGAGCAGGAGTATATATCCCAAGATCCCAAGTTTCACTTCCTTACTGGCCATCAAACTGAAAAAACTAAACACAGATAGACTAAGACTTGCCAAAGGGAAGTCACAGGCAGGCAGCAATACGTGCTGCAGCTATCACCAGTACACACACACACACACACACACACACACACACACACACACATATATATATATATATATATATATATATATATCCAATGATCATCTCACTTGCTACCACAAATGCATACGCAGGTGTTTGGCACTTGTAAAAATTGCTAGCTTCGCGTCTCACTGGCAACCACTAAAGATGCATGCATAGGCATCTGGTGGTCATAACTAGGCACCAGCTCTGTCTCTCACTGGTCTGCATGGATAAATCCAGTAGATGCATCTTGCCCATGGCCATGCATGGATGGGAATTAGGTTCAGAACTCAGAGTGCTTCAGGGCAATCGCACAGTGAGAGAACTAAAAGGATGTTTTTTTTTCTCCTCTGTCTTTCAGTTGGGAAACTCCCCATCTCCTACAGCCACTAGCACTGTCTTAGACTGTATCTTACAGAACTGGGGATCCATTGACCCCCAGACACTAAAGAAAAATGTCTAGTTTTTTTTTTTTCTGTGCCTGAGTTTGGTAGTATAGATTAAAAGACAGAGAGGATGGTCACCAGAGGAAAATGTAAACAATGACACTATCTTATAGCTAGATCTGTTTTGCAGGAGTAAAGGATCTAAAGTTTGTGTTAAGGAAAAATCCAAAGCTATGCCAACAAGGTAAATCAGATGTGGCCCTTCTGGTCACAATAAGAGATGAAAATTGCCATACTGCCAGAGCCCAAAAGGGCAAAAGGAAATCAAGAAAATAAAAAGAGATATTTATAGGCATGAGGGTATATTATAACAAAGAAAGTTAAAAAGAAAGAGGGAAATGCTTTTAGGTGTTAAAGGATTTCTTATTGCAAGATCTTTGTTCAAAATAACTGAGTTATCCCATAGGGGTAAATAAAGAAGGAAAGAAAAATCAGAATGTTAAGTCTCAAGTGGTTTGGAGAAGTTGCAAATAATTTTTAAAGGGTAAAACTTATAATAGAAGAAATTTTGTATGTGATGAAGCTGGTTAAAATTAAAAGGAATTATTTAAAGGGTTTTCTAAAAAGTCACATAAAATGCATTGATTCTACATTTAAAACAATTTGGTTTTCTTAAAATATTGATCTACTTTTGGTAAAATTTTGTAAAAACAATTCTAGACAGCAAAAATTTTACATTTTATTAAGATAATTTCCTGTTGTCTATTGATAATGTTTTAGGTATTTGTGTTCCCAAAATGTACAGGACTTATAAAATATAAAACTTTAAAAAAAGCACTTCACTAAGCTAATTGCATCTAAACAAAATGGAATAGCGATAGCCTTTCCAGTTTTAATTTTATATGTTCCTAATTAATTATGACCATCTTCTTTATGCAAAGATACAAATGGGGTTTGTTTTATTCCTAATAATTCTGTTTTGTGTTTTTCTTATAAAACTGTGTAACTCTTGATTGTTAATGTTTAACAGAAGTACAACATCCAGTGTTTTGAGATAACAGCCATCACCTGCAAGTCAACTTAAAAACACTGATGTAACCAATGTTCTTAGTGTTCAACAAATGAGACATAGAGAACAATCAGGAAATAAGAGGGCTAAGGAGAGAGCAGCCAATATTTTTGCCCTAGCCCTCCAAGGTCACATAAGACCCAGAGGAAGACTACTAAGGTCCCTGCAACTCCAATGAGTCATCTGACCTCCTGAAACAGGGAGACCATGAAGGCCCCAGAGACTGGGAGCTACCAGCCCATACTCTGCAAAAAGGAGGGTCATTATAAAGGAAAAAATACTCTATGCTTCAAGGGCAGTCAAATGGTCAGAAAAACCATGACTCATCCTGGCAGATGGCACAACTGGTAGAGGTAAAGCCTCACCAAGTCCCTAAAAGTAACTCTAGTGAGTCTTAACTGACCTTAACAGCAAAAATAAAGACTAAAACCTTTTTGTTTGCCCAACATAGGGCTACCTGCTTGGTATTGAACACATAACAGAACAGTATAACCAGAGGCAAATGTGCTATTTCAGGGGTAACAAAAGAGGAGCAATTTATATAATTCTTCTACCTTTGAACTCACACACAAAAAATATGACACCAACACCCAAAACCTCCTTCCAGTTAAGTCCTTGTAACATGTTGTAGGGTTAAACCTTTTGTTCTTGAGGTTTGACAGGTCCAGAATCATCAGACACTACAAAAAGTAGAGATTCATATTTCTGTAAACTCCTACAAGATCTGAGTCCTGTTCAAATCCTATAAACAAACAAGAAAAAAAAACCTGTTAAAGCTAACTTAAAAACAGTCTGCTTGATTTTTTTCAGGCTTTGTAAAACAAGGACTGTAGTGGCATTTGTTGCAGATGGTGTTGATGTTGATTGATTCATTAGAAGTCTCTCACATGAATGACAATGGATTCAACATGACAAGGCCAGAGGAGGCTGGAGAGAAGAAGAAATCTCTCTCTCTCTCACCTTCCTTCCATCACTGTCCCACTTTTATTGAGAGTTATAACCAAAACATTGTAAGAATAATTAATCATAGGAGATAGCAAAGCAGTAATGGAGTGAGTCAGGGAAAAACATCAAGGTAGTCACAGATGAATCAGAGAAGGAAAGGGTAAACAAGGAAGTTGTCAGGGTCTTTGCTTATTGGACTCAGGGTCCTTGGAGATTTGTCTGCATGTAGAAATCTCCACCTGGGTGGGCAGTTTGTGCCCCTCCCAAGCTGGACCAAGGTGACTCAAAACTGATGACTAACAAGGCCTATAACAAAGGACTTTTCACAAGGTTATATATAATGACTCATGATCTATTGCACATGGGTTGGCTACTTGGCCTCCTGTTTAAAATGCTAACAGGTGGATGCCCCAAGGTAAAGGGTTATGGGAAAAACTATTATGGCTAAATATCGGGGTCATTATATAAAGTACTAACATATCAGTTTTTCATGTAGGTGCCCACTGGACCATCAAGAATGACTTTGAACCAAGATAACCAGGCTCCTTCAGTCCTCCAGCTACAGATGAAATATTCCTTCTTCCACAGTCCTCTCAATCATCCACCCCCTGAGATCCTAACTACAATACTCCAAAAGTGCCCTCTATGAGTTCAAAGCAGTCGTCACCCCATTTCCTTAACAGCAGTTAGGGTCACTTCATTAGAGAGGGGACATGAGGCAGACCAGAGTACCTGGGAACAGGAGGGATTATAAAAGGCCTTCTGAATCACCTTCTGTGATATGTGGGGGGGGGGTTCAGGGAGGTGAGATATTGGTGGGTGCCAGGAGATCAGGAACCACCAGTCCACAAGATAACAATTTGAATTAAGGATTGAAATTGTGCAAAAGACATTGGCTACCCCCAAACCCAATTCTCACCAATTATAAAAAAGCAGATGGGGAACCTCAGTAAGGTTTGAAAGCCCACCTCCCAAGAGTTTCAGTGGTTAGTTTATTTTGGAGACCCCCCATGGGGGGAACTGTTTTTGTCTTCTATTTTTTCTGACTGAAAAGAAACTTTCATATTTGTATAACCTTCACTAATTCTTGGACTTCATTCATCAAAATTCACTGGACAAGAACCCTGTAAGAGGAGACACCCCAGTTTCACATGTTGATGAGCATTTTTTGTAGGTGTTCTACCATCATGGATATTGCCAAACTATGGGATAAAGTAGAGAATAATGTTTTTTTTTCAAGTTTAGCAATGTCCATGATAGACTAACAAAAGGCAGTTTGTAAAGCAAAAAAGGCAGTTTGTAAAGAAAAAAAAGGTTTGACATTAGCAAAATGTCAAACCTTTATTCTCACTGTGATAAATTTCTCCTCAATAAGTTTTATTACTTTAAAGGATCTAGTTTGGAAATTATTCTTCAAATATTTTCAAATTTTTGTAACAATTCACATTTATTTTATGGAAAATATATAGCATAGAATGTCAGATGACCCATTTAATGATTACTTATAGAATGATCTTTACAATAAGAAATTTTTTATATTACATTGAATGCACTAAATTTATTCTTTTAAATTTGCCAGGTAGAGGGAGTAATATAACATTTTAGTTTGGGAATGTGGGTATTCACCTCTCAAGATAAACTCCATTAATTGCATTGAGAACCTCAAATTTACACACACACACACACACACACACACACACATACACACACACTCACACACATACACTTGGAAAAATGGGTTATCAATTTTCTTTTGCTGCTGTACAAATCATCATAAACTTTGTGGCTTAAAAAATACAAAATTATAATTTTAGAGGTCAGAAATCCCTAATGGGTCTCACTGGAGTAAACTCAAGTTATTGACAAGATCACATATTTCCTGAAGCTTCCAGCACTTGATTTATAGCCCCTTTCATCTCAAAGCCAGCAATGCCATCCATCCTCCTCCTACACTGACATTGACTGCTCATCTGTCTCTTCCATCTTTTAAAGACTATTTTTATCACATTGGGTCCATGCAACCAACAATCCAGGATAATCTTTTTATGCTAAAACATCACCGATTAGCTACCCTAATTCCACCTGTTGCTTTAATTCCCCATTGTCATGTAATTTGACATATTCACAGGGTCAAAGAATTAAGACATGGATATCTTTGGGGGCATCATCCTGCCTACTATGATGGGCAACTGTCAGCTATCTTTAAATTACCAGGTCAGCATTTGTTCATATAGATTTTAAAATTCTGAGATACCTTTAGTAAATTGTTTTATGATTTATGACAGTATCCCCAAAACTGAAGGTTTGTCTAGCTCCAAAAATTTCCTTTCTGGTTTTTTAGTTTTGCTTCATTTATTTTATTTTACATCTCCTTCCCAATCCTGCCACTTTTTCTCTGGATATTTGTCAATTTATAAACATTGTTTTATTTCCTATGTGTTTATAGGTTTATTTCTCACATTCAAAACCTACCATGGTTTCTGAGATAAACCCATGATTTTTTTATGAAGGTTAAATTAATGCCTTCTCTATGTATATTATTTCATCACATATTATATTCCACTAGCTCATCCTTTATTAGTAGGTATCTTAAGTGACATCAATATTCATGACCACAAACGTGCCTGTGATTACCTTTTCATACATATGTGTTAGTGCACATGTGTGTTTTTTCTGTGGCAGATACTCAGCCCATATACATACTCAATTCACTAGTGTTAGGCTGAATTTTTCTTTCTTTCTTCCTTTTCTTTTTTCTTTTTTTTGTGTGGTACTGAGGATTGAAACCAGGGGCATTCTACCTCAGAACTACACCCCAGCCATATTTTGAGCTTTATTTTGAAACAGGGTCTCATTAAGTTTCAGAGGACCTCACTAGGTTGCTGAGACTGGTCACGAATCTGCAATCCTCCTGTCTCAACCTCCCAAGTACTGGAATTACAAGAGTGTGCCACCATGCCCAGCTTAGACTGATCTTTAAAAGGGCTCAGTGAATCCAGGTGTGGCGGCACACACCTGTAATCCCAGTACTTGGGAGGCTGAGAAAAGAGAATTGAAGGTTCAAGATCAGCCTTAGCAACTGAGCAAGATGCTCAGCAACCTAGTGAGACCCTATTTCAAAATAGAAGGGACTAGAAGTATAGCTCAGTGATAGAATTCCCCTGGGTTGAATCCCCAGTACAAAAAAAAAAAAAGGAAAAAATGGCTCAGTGAATACTCCTGTCAGTAGTAGTAGTGCATGAGGTTTACTATTTCTGTTATATTTTATTTGAGTCTTTAGGATAACAACTAAATAATAAGTTGAAATAGAATATATAAAAGAGATGGAAGGTTGATTTTATCATAGAACTGGCATATATATACAGGTACTGTGGATTGAACCCAAGGCATTCTACCTCTGAGCTACACCTCTGGCTGCAGTCAGAAAGCTATTTCTAACAGTTAAATTTGCATATAAATAGACAGCTGCAAGCCTAAGCTCAGAAAGCATAGAGAGCTAGTCAGAAATGAGCTGCTTGGATCACCTGGGCTCTCTAAATATTTGAGAGAGTTACCATTGGCCAGTTTTTGGCTATGGTAAACCTCCACCCCACCTGGTGTGGCAAGAAGGAGAACAAAAGAGAGTTCTCTACCATCCCAAATTTAATATGCATGAGAAAGAATGTGTCTGCTGCTGCCTCTGGAAAGGCAAGTGGCTCCTTCCATGGGTGACTGATAATATCTCACACCTAGGCCTCTGATGCTGCTCACAAAAGACTTCTGCCTGAGTGGATAGATGCTTAAGTTTAACTGATTCTTGTAAAAGCCTGTAAGATAATTCTATTTCCTAATGTGTTTGGTTTTCTTACACTGTAAAAGACAATTCTAAGATTCTAGGAAGAAGAAAAAAAGTCTTACACAGCATATATACAAATTTTCAGCAAAATATAGCTTTTTATTACAGAAAATACGGCATTTTTTTTTTCCTGAGCTCATGGATTTTTACAAATTCCACCTGGGTTTGTGTGCATATATTTTTTGTTTTGATTTTTTCTGTTTTGATTTATTTTTGTTTTGTCTAACAAGAGGCTTTCTAAGTCTCTATCTGATTTTTGTTTTTATTTTTTTCTCCTCCTGTCTTTACTAAGCAGCTATTCAAGGCTTAATTCTCTGTTTGGTATCCAAGAAAAAAAAAGAGAGATAAATAGTGGTAGTGATTGGGATGTTTACTTGCCACAGGAGACTAAGTGGCCCTCTACATCGGTTTGATTCAGAGTCACCCATGACTAACAGAATAACCATGGACAACTGCACAGGTTTCCCCATACCTGTGTCAATATATATATATATATATATATATATATATATATATATGTCTGTAACTGTAGTATCCCTACCTGTTGATGTTGTTTGTTTTGCTATAAGTGTAATGTATCTGTCTACATAGTACCACAAATTGGCATATTAATAAAGTGAGAGCTCATAAAATTTAAAGAAACATAAAATCAAATGCTTCTGAGTTCACATGACTTAAATAAATCTAACAACTGAGTAAATTTAAGATTTTTTGTTCATGAGTTAAAATAAAAATCTCCTAAAATTACTAACATATACCATTTTTCTTAGACAAATGGTCAATCAAGATTATGTTTGCTCTGTAGGATGTTTCTAAATACAATGTTCATTTTTTTTAAAGTTTTCTCTGTGGCAGGAAAAAAAATTAAGACACTAATAATGCTTATCTGACATCAGGAGTGTGATAGTTGGTCTGGTTTGTCAACTTGACTCACCCCAGATCATGTGACTTTGGTTGTGTAACAGAGGATTGAACCGGAAGGATTGAACTTCTTGATCTTCTGCTCTTGTTTGGGATTCCCGGCCTTCAGCCTTCAAACTGAAACCTCACCATCGTTTCTCCGAAGAGCTTCCTTATCTTCACATCTTGGACTGGACTGAATTGGTGGTTGCTTCAATCCTGGGGCTCCGGCTCTTAGACCGCTTGACCAGCTGCTGATTCCTCTGACTCTTCACATGCAGTTGAAATTCAGGACTACATTGTGAGCTAATCTAATAAATCCTTTTTTTTCCCCTTTTCCTTTCTTCATTCTTTGAATTCTGTTGATCTGGTGAACCATGACAGATACAAGGAGTAATGTATAATTTAATTATTAAATTAGGTAAAAGCAAAATGTAATTAATGCTTGAAATTGCGGCATCTTAGGATCTAAAATAACATTTGAATCTATTCAATGGCTTTCTAAATTGTTGGTATATTTAGAAAACAATACTGTAAAATGGCCTTGTTTTGGGGTCCTTACTAAAGGAAAACAAAGGTAGCTGAAGATCAGGATTCAGGGATTAATGTGTAATTTTATATACATTGCTTTGATAGAAAAAACTATGTATTATTTCACCTGAGCACCCTAAAACTTTTGAAATAATGATGAGATCAATTAAACACTCCTTAACAATCTTTAGCTAGAATTGCAGATGCAAGACATCTTGAGTTTCATTCCCTTACTGGCCATTGTCCTAGTAAAAACTAAACACAGATAGACTATGTACACTTCCCTTTGGCAACAAAAGGAAGTCATAGACAGGGAGCCGTATGTGCTGCATTTACCATGGCCCAATTAGGCCCATGGTCATCAGGGTGCTGGATTCACAGCTTGCTGACACCCCACCACAGCTGAATCACATGCATCTGGTGGTCCTAACTAGGTGCCAGCCCACTGACAGCTCATGACAGATGCATTACATATGTGTCTGGTGGTCGTAATTCGGTGCCAGCTCGCTGACACACCACCACAGATATATCACATATGTATTTGGTGGTTGTAACTAGGTGTCAGCTCTTCATCACACTATTAAGCATGAATAAATCCAGTAAATGCACCCTGTTTATGGCCATGCATGAAACTGGTGCCAGGTAGCCCAGGGAATGCTCTGGGACAAATTGCACAGAGAGAGAGAACTGAAAGGATGCTTTTGTTTCTCTTGTCTCTCAGATGGGAAGCTGCCCATCTGCCTAGCCTGCCAGCATGCCATTAAATTCCTAGTCTTTCTGTGCCTGAGTTTGGTAATATAGATCAAAAGACAAAGAGGATGGCCACCAGAAAAATATGTAAACAATGACACTATCTTGCAGTGGAATATGTTTTGACAAAAAGTAAAGGATCTAAAGTTTCTATTAAAGAAAAATCCAAAGCTATGCCAGAAAAGTAAATCAGATGTGGCCATTCTGGCCACAATAACAGATAAATAATTGTCATACCAAGGGAGCCCAAAAAGATACACATAAGCCGGGCGTGGTGGCGCACACCTGTAATCCCAGTACTTGGGAGGCAGAGACAGGAGGATCCGGGTTCATGGCCAGTCTCAGCAACTTAGTGAGGCCCTCTGCAACTTAGTGAGACCCTGTTTCAAAATACAGAATAAAAAAAAGGGCTGGGGCTGTATCTCGGAGGTAGAATGCCCCTGAGTTCAATCCCCAGTACCACAAAAAAAGACAAACATAAAAACCCAATAAATAAAATATATTTATAGGCATGAGGGGATATTATAATAAAGCAGATACTTTGTTTTTGTTTTTGTTTGTTTGTTTCTTTTTTTGCGGTACCAGGGATTGAACGCAGGGGCATTCTACCTCCACTCTATGCCCCCTGCCCTATTTTTTTTATACTTTATTTTGAAACTGGGTCTCACGAAGTTGTGGAGGGCCTGGCTAAGGAGAGAGAGAAAGAGAGAGAGAGAGAGAGAGAGAGCTAGAGAGCTGAGGCTGGCCGCGAACCCGGATCCTCCGGTCTCCGCCTCCCAAAGTACTGGGATTACAAGCATGAGCCACCATGCCCGGCTTAAGCAGATACTTTGTAAAGGATAAAACTTATAAAAATGTTATATGTTAAATTTTAACCTTGTTGGTTAAAATTAAAAGAAATTGTTTAAAGGGTTTTCTAAAAGTCACATTATATGCATTGATTCTGTCTAAAACAATTTATTTATTTTTTAAGATATTGATCTGTTTTGGATAAAATTTTACAACAACAAGCCAAGAGAGCAAAATTTTACATTTTTTAAGATAACTTTCTCTGTTTCCTGCTATCTATTGACAATAATGTTTTTTTTTATATTTGTGTTCCCAAAATGTACAGGACTTCTAAAATACAAGATGTAACATTACTAAGCTAATGATATCTAAATAAAATAAAATAGTAATAGCATTTCCAGGTTTATATGACCATCTTCTTTATGGAAAGATGCAAAAGGGTTGTTTTATTCCTGATAATCCTATTTTGTGTTTTTCTTATAAAACTATGTAACTGTTGTTTGTTAATGTTTAACGGAAGTATAACACCCAAACAGTGCTTTAAGATAATAGCCATCACCTGGAAGATGGCTTCAAAGGATTGATGAAATTGACCTTCTGGGTGTTCAACAACTAAGACTTAGAGAATAATCAGGAAAAAAAAAAGACTAAGGAGAAACAACCAATAATTTGGTCCTAGTCCTCCTAGTCCTCAAAATATGACCCAGAGAAGGACCTTGCCAAAGGCCCTAGCAACTCTGGTGAGTCATCTGCCTTCCCAAAACAGGGAGATCATGAAAGCCCCAGAAACTGGGAGGCTCCTGCACATACTCTGCAAAAAGGAGAATCATCTGAGGGAAAATTCCTCTATGCTTCAAAGAAAGCCAAATGGTCAGCAAGACCAAGACTTGTCCTGTCAGATGACACAACTGGCAGAGGCAAAGCCTCACCAAGTCCCTAAGAGTAACCCTGAGGAGACTTGACCGACCTTAATAGCAAAAATGTTAGACAAATTTATGTTTGTCCAACATTGGGCTAACTACTTGGTCTTGAACATCCAGTGGGAATGTATAACCAAAAATAAATGTGCTATTCTGCAATAAAAAAATTCATACTCATGGAATCATTTAAAAGACCACCCACATAATTTACCTATCTTCTGACCTTGCTCCCCCTTGTATTCTACATTATAATTTATAACGGTACTTCTGCTTTTAGGCTCACAAAAAATAAGATATGACATCAATGCCCAAACTCTCCCTCCAGAAGATGCTGTAGAGTTAAACCTGTCATTCTTGAGGTTTTACAGGTCCAGAATCATCATACAAAAAGTAGAGATTCCTATTTCCATAAGCTCCTAGAGGATCTGACTCCTGTTCAAAATCCTACAAAAAAAAAAAATAACCTGCTTAAGCTCTGTTAAAAACAACATGCTTGATTTTTTTCTCAGGCTTTGTGCGACACACACACAAAAAAAACTTTACAATGTTATATATAATGACTCATGGACTATTGCAAATGGGGTGGCTACTTGGCCTCCAATTTAAAATGCTAACAGGTGGATGGCCCAAGGCAAAGGGTTATAAAAAACCATTATGGCAAGATATCTGGATTATTTTATAATGTACTAATGTATAAGTTTTTTCATGTAGATGCCCACTGAACCTTCATGAATGACTTTGAGACAAGATAACTTGATTCCTTCAGCCTTCCAGCTCCAGATGATTATGAGGACAAAACATCATTTGAAGAATTCCATCTTCCATGGTCCTCTAGATTATTCATCCCCTGTGACCCTAAACTGCAATACTCTGAAAGCACCCCCTACCAGCTCAAAGCAGTTATAGTGGTCATTGCCCCATTTCCCTAACAGCAGTCAGGGGCACATCATCAGAGGGGAGACACGAGGCAGGGTGGAGGACCTGGGAACAGGAGAAATAAAAGCAGCCATCTACATACCCCCTTCTGTGAGGTTGGGGGAGGTAAGCAAGAAGGTGAGAGACTGATGGGTGCCAGGGAATGAGGGCCCTGACCAGCCCACAGATCCTTGATTCAAATAAGGATCAAACTTGAACAAAAGCCATTGATTCCACAAAACCCAATTCTGACCAATCATAACAGAACAGACAGAAAACCTCAGAAAGGTTAAAAATCCCACTCCCCAAGAACTTTGAGGTCAGTCTCTTATCGGGATCTCCCTGTTGTGGGGGAGCTGCTTTGTCCTCTATCTTTCCCTAATTTAAAATAAACTTTCATATTTCTATACCCTTTGCTAGTCTTTGGACTTCATTTGTCGAAATCCACTGGACAAGAACCCTAAAAAGAGGAGACACCCCCATTTCAATACTAGTTGCAAGAACAGCCACATTCCTTTACTTTTCCAATGTTTTCCAAAGTTAATAAAAATGCTAGTGTAGTTTGTTCTTTAGGGATTCTCCTCTTTCCCTCTATTACCCACATGAGAAGGCTTATGGTTTACATGTACATTATTAAAGAAAAATTGCACTGGGTAAGATAAGCAAACAGAAATTGGTTTTATTCCCATACTATTGCCAGCAATGAGGGAGAAAACAGAGACCAAGGCTGTATACTTATCTCCACTGAAACAAGGACAGGAGGATTTTTAAGAACCTGAGTGGAGGTGGGGCGGTCTTAGTTCATCTGTGTTTACTAATGGCTCTACCCTAAGGAAAAACAAACTTTCTCCTATCTTTATGAAAAGAGGTAACTACTTAGAGCAAGGCTCCTACTAAATCTAGGCTTCTCCCTTCCTGCAGGGGCTGGGAGATAAGACGCCCTCAAGCTTGATGATTAAGTTTCAAAGGGATGGCTCCCAGGTCTTGAGAATAATAGTCCTGGATTGTAAAATGCCCTTGGCTTCAACCTCCACCTCCAGTACCAAAACAAAACAACAACAAACTGGCAAGAGGCTTCTTACCTTTACAAATCAAATGGGCTGAGAAAAAACTTACAATTAATGCTCTAAGAAAAGGGACCAGAAATCTTTAGATGGACAAAGAAGGTGACCTAACTGAGGGAGTTGGGAGGGGGGTGGAGGGAAACACACTATAGCACATGATGTACATACACAAACCTATAAGACTCAATCACTATCCGGAGCATGAAAGGGAGAGAAGGGGGAGGGAATAGGGTGGGATTGAAGGGAGAGCTAAATGTGCAATGTGTGCATGTATGATGTTCATACCTTGACATATATCAAAATGGATAATTACAATGCACCAATAAATGAACATTAAAAAAAGAAAAAAAAAGAAAAGGGACCAGAAAGACCTCTGGGGTTAGACCAGCTGGGTTCTGCAAGAGAAGGGAGAGTGGAGGTCAGTGGCCTGGAGACAAGAGGAATCCTGAGAAAAGCACCAAGGCAGTCCTAGTCAACAGCTAGACAAAACTGTTCAGAGATGTCTAAAGTTTGATCTTTGTTTTTTTAAAGATTAAAAAAGCACTTGCCCCACTGTATATTGATACTACATAAATTGTACATGTGTTTTCACAACATGTAAAATTTATATAGTATATAAATGGCAGTAAATTAAAAAAGAAAAGAACTGTTTTCTATGTGGAAATCCTGCTGCTGCTCTTCCTAGTATCCCTCTGCTACTGGAAGGATTGGGTCTTCCCTCTCCATTATGGTCTGAATGTCCGTGACCCTCCCAAACCCACAGGCTGAAATCGAATCCCTTGTGTGTTGGCATTGAGAGGCGAGGCCTATGGGAGGTAACTAGGTCATAAGGGCAGAGCCTTTCTGAATGGAATAGCACCTATATAAAACAGGCCCAAGGGAGCTTATTTTTCCCTTCTGCTATGTGAAGACACACAGAAGGTACCACCTATGAGGAATGAGCCCTCACCAGATACCAACTCCCGTAGTGCTTTGATCTCAGATTTCCCAGCCTGCAGAACTACACATGATACACTTCCATGCTAAATTACCCAGTCTAACACATTTTGTTATAGAATCCTGAATGGACTAAGACATTCTCTCTTCCCAGTACTTTGCCCCTTATGAGGAAATTCTTGTTTATAGGTCATCTAACTCATGCCAGCATAATGTTGCAGTATTAGGGTCCTGTTTCCTTGACAACCATCCACCCATGCCCATGTCAGGTCCTACCAGAATTTTGAGCAGTCCAGGACTCTGTGGCTTATCTGTTCTTCTCTTGAGGAAGGATAGAGCGCTAATATTTCCTTTGTTGGCTGATAAATGCACAGTAACAAAACAAACAAACAAAAAACACAAACCAAGAATGAATTTCCCAAAGGTCCCATGGTTATAACATACAGTGCATATGCAAATGGTGAACTGTTGAATTGCAGATGGGCACTAAGAGAACTGAGAGACCCCATTCTACAAATCTGTTTACCTGATACATAACTATTTGACCAGATAACATTTTCAACACATGTGTTGGCTTCTCCCCTAGCAGTGCCATCCTATCCTTCCTGACCTGGACACAGTCCCTTTGTTTCTAGCCTCCTACAAATTTAGGTGCCATGTGACTGGTATCTGTTTCTCTCAAGAGCAGTCTTAAGGAACAAGAAATGCCCTGCGGTTCTCTCCAGTGTTGCCATGGATGGAAGTTAATTCTTCCCTCTGGGAGTTGCTGTCTCACTTTCCCATTTCTGGGTTATTTTTCTTTCTCGTTCAGGAAGGCCATGCACTTGATGTCTAGGTGCATATAGTGTCCTTCCTAGTCCTGGACATTCGTGGACTCTTTGGTGTATATTTAATAGTAAACCTCTAATTCATATCAATTCATGCCTTCATTCTTACACACACACACACACACAGACACACACACACACACACACACATACACACACACAGACACAAGAAATTTTTGGAGCTGACAGATATGCTTAGCACCATGGCTATGGTCAGGTATCCTGGGTGTATGCATATATCCAAACTCATAGAAATACAAACTTTACATATATGCAACTTTTTGTGCTTAATTCTTATCTCAATAAGCTTTAAGAAAATTAAACCATTCCATTATCAAGCAAAGGAGGAAAATGACTAGCCTGGCTGTCAAGAAATTATGCAAACTTTACTGTAAGGATGCTGAGAAGAACTTGGCTCTCCTCAATTACCTCCATTGAAGCCAACAAGCCATGTACTGTCAGAAGACAAGCTGCTTTTTGAGGACAGGTTTTTACAGAGTAGGTTCCTTTCTTCGTACATCATAACACTGTCACTCTTTCATGAGAACATCGATACCTCATTTTTAGAAAGAAAAACAAATGTAAAGTAGATAAGAGCCTTAAGTAAAACATTTTTTAAATAAAATTTGAAAAGGCTTTTTTGCAGGGGTAGAAAGCAAATTAAGGAAGGGTACTCCATTTGAATTTTAAATTATTTCCGCCAGTCACAATCTAGCCAATCTAGTTTGTCCTTTTCACAGGCCTCACATTATACAATATTTTTAGATCAGGTAAAGGCTAAAAGGAGAAAGGACAAGTCTCTCCCACTGGTAAATGACAATTTTGATTACCCTGATCTCCTCTATTATGTACTATGCATGCTAAATATTTTTGTTGTTTAAATTAATGAGGAGAAAAACAAGAATCAGTATCCAATTTTAAACCTACGTTTTAAGCATAGGTGAATAGTTTCGATTAGTTTGATGGCAGAAGGAGAGTATATGTTTTAAAAAAGTATTTTAACTATAAAGCACTGCATAGTCATCATGAATATTAACTTAATATCTCTATTTAATTATAGACTTAATTATGGAATAGTATGTCCTTCTGCTTAGAATGCAGGGACCAGACCTTGGTGATTGTTAATTAATATTGAAGCTCAATTAGGCTTTTAATATAATTTTATCTGGTGATAATGGAACCAAGGTGAGGGAGGAAAGCACACCCAAATGTCCGTAAACAAAGTGGATTAGGAGGTGTGATTAGAGTTAGCAGCTATGGGTAAAAGTCAATAATGGCCTTGGATATATTTCAGCCTGGAAGCATCTAAGAACCAGTGCTATGAGGCAGCATGGTGCTACAGGACAGCATGGGACAGTGTGGTGGCCTTCTGGCAGCCCTGCAGAAAGTCTAATGACGTTCTCCACATTTAATTACATTGCGGCAGCTCCACTTGAAAACAATGGAGAAAGACAAGGTCAGGAGGTGGATGTCTGGAAGTGCTTGCACAGGAGAGCTTGCCCTTTCCAGCAGGTGGACTGCACTCACTTCTGGGTGGTTTGTAATTGGTGGAGAAGATGAACGGGGATGCTTCGATCAAAAGTTTAAATGATTATTTATGCAACATGTTCTTGAGTCGTTTTATGATTTAAAAGTAATGCATATTTATTCTTAGAAATTTAAAAAGTGCCTCAAATATTTTTTTCATCCACTTTTCTATCACTGTGACCAAAGTACTTGGCATAAACAGCATAGAGGAGGAAAAGATTTTTGGCTCACAGTTTCAGAGGTACAGTCCATAGTTGGCCGACTCCAAGGCAGATAGCATGGCAGCATGGCATGGTGAAGGAAAGCTGAGCTCAAATTAGTGGCAGCCAGAAACAGAAAGAAAGAGAGAAAAGGACAAGGAACAGATATGATCCCCAAACCACACCCACAGTGACTCACTGATGAGATTAGATCCCTGATTCAATTATTTCACCTCTGAACATTTTTGCATTGCAATACATGAGGCTTTTCAGGGGACATCCTATATTCAAACCATAACATATATAGTTTTGAAAATTTTAAGAATTAAATTCCAGGTCATCACAAAGGCCAGAAACAATTACGGTTTGGGCTTTATGTCAACCCCTTCTAGTTCTATATCATTTCCCATGTGAGTTTCTCTAAATGGTGGGGATAAAAGAAATTGCAAGCAGCCCTGACTTCACAGCCTGACTGGAGAGAGGTTCTTAGCTAATCTTCCAGACATGGCTTTCTCTACAGCCCTCTAGACTGTGGGCCTTTCCCTCCTCTAGTCTCTTTTTGGCCCATATGGCCACTACCAAGCCACACTCCCTCTGTATTTCTTAAAAAAATATTCATTTCATGTTCTGAGACTCACCAGGCACCTTCCCTCAGCATAGCAATTTCTATTCACCTAAGATCACTCCCTTTCTTTCTTTGAAGATCATAGATCCTGTCACACTATTATACTGTCCAACTCTAGACCTGTTGTAATTCTTAGTGATTTCAATAGTCACACAAAGTCTTCTACCTTCTCTCCTCTAAGGGACTTACAGTCTTCACTTCCCACTCTGTTTTCCACAGTCATATCTGAGAAGCTTTGCCATTATCTGTAATTGCATCCATTCTATGATCTTCCCCTCCACTTCTCCCCATTCAATCCCTCTGATACCTCAAAGTCAACAATTCTTAGTTGTCCAGTGGGCTTCACAAGTCCTTAATCCTTTCTCTTTCACTGCCCTTCACCTCTGTCGTGTCTTATTCCTTACTCAGATTAAATGTCTCTTCAGTAAAGCTTATTGATGTATTAAATATCCATGTGGAGCAAAGATAGAATGCAGAAGGGTAACGGTGCAAAGCACTGTCTTCCAGGGAAGGAGGATATGTTGATCAGAGGCAAATAGCTTTGTTATGATTAAGCTTATTTTCAAAATAAGTAAATCAGCAGGATAAACAAGATGATGAGTAAATTAAAACAAGAAGGTCATGAGCCTAATAGGAAAAATAAAAGCAGCAGTTTGGAATGTCAGAGGGGGTAGATTTGTAGGGTGGCTAGGAAAAGCCTCAGCAGTATTGTGATAGTCAATCTAGTTTGTCAACTTGACCTGATCATGACACACCCAAGATCATGTGACTTTGGGTGTGTAACAGCAGATTGAACAGAAAGTCCTGCCCTGAATGTAGGCAGCAGGATTCTGATAGGTGCAGGACTTAGATAAAAGAGGGAGAAGCCGCGTAGAGCGAGCGCGACTCTTTCCGAAGAAAACGCATCTGCTCTCGCCTGAGATCCTTGGCCTCCGGCTTCGCCGTTTCTCTGAAGAACTTCTTGATCTTCTGCTCTTGTCTGAAATCATCAGCTTCCAGCCCTTCGAACTGAAACTTCACCATCATTTCTCCGAAGAGCTTCCTGATCTTCACATCTTGGACTGGGACTGAATTAGTGGTTGCTCCAATCCTAAGACTCCAGCTCTTAGACTGCTCAACCAGCTACTGGTTCCTCTGACTCTCCACGTGCAGTCAGAACCTGGGACTACATTGCTTCAAACTGTAAGCCCATCTGATAAATCTCTTTTTCAAATATACTCATTCTGTGAATTCTGTTAATCTAGTGAACCCTGTCCAATACAAGTATATAACACCTGAGTGCAGGAATGAAGGATAAAGAAAAGGGAGCTACTGAGATATCAGGCAGAGGGAAGAGTATGAGAAAAGCTCCTGGCTTGCCTTGCTTCTAGCTGAGCATGGAGGCCATGCATCTGCCGTGGACCATGTGAGGGAGAGCAGTGGGAGAGGGCATACTGGTTCTGGGTGGAGTGGGATTGGAAGTGATACAGAGTCAACTTTTATAAGGAAGACTTTGAATTTACACTCAACTCTGTCCCCTTTCTCACCATCTCTCATGGTTTAGATATAGAATGTCTCTGAAAGCATGTATTGATGTTCAGAGTTGATGTAATGAGGGTTGTAATTTCATTAGTGGATAAATCCATTATAATGTATTTATTGGGTGGTAACTTAGGCAAATGGGGTGTGACTAGAGGAAGTGGGTCACTGGGGTGTGGCCTTTAGGACTGTGCTTGTATCCTTTAATCCCCTTGCTTGTTTCTCTGCTTTCAGCCTCCATGATGTGAAAACAGAGCCCTCCTGGGCAATCTCTCTCTGTTACCACTGCCATGCTCTGGGCTCCACCAATGTAACCCAGCCCAACATGGACTGAAACCTTGAAATCTCCAGAATTGTGAGCAAATAAATCTTCCTTCCTCTACGTTGTGGTGGCCAGGTGTTTTGTATTACAGCAGTGAAAATGCTGACTGAAACACCATCCTACTCACTTGACTCCACCACAGCCCTGGATAATTTCCTTTGCTCTCCTTAAACCAAGCACTTCCCATCAGACAGTAAAAGGTGAATGCTGGTACAAGTGCCCCTGGAAAAAAGGATGAGGCAGTATGTAGTATGGAATTTTTCCTCTTATTTCTTCACTTTTTTTCCCTATCAACTAAAAAGCAAGGTCATCATCTGAGAACAAAAGATAAAAAGAGGTAAGGGGGACTGACACCAGAAGTTGCATTACTCTGACTTTTAAATCCCTGTGAGCAGAAAATAACTATTCTTCCCTCTTCTGCAGAAAACAAGCATGATATCTTACAGAATGTTCCTTAACCCCGAGGGATAGTATGGTTGGAAATAACCACCTTCCACCAACTCATGATGAGTCACTTCCCCAATAAGGAATGACATGGTGAAGGATCATACATGGAGATCTGCATAAGACAGACTATGTGGAGTTTTGATTTGGTCTTGCCTTCATTCTAATCGTGGCCCTCTTACTTCCAACTCAGTAACCAAATAATATAGCCCCTCTGACTCCAAACTCCCATCTGAAAAAGGAGGATAATCTTTGATTGTTTTTGGCAAGGGCTAAGAGGCTAACACATGTAAACACGCAATCATACTGCAGGGCACAGAGGAAGCATTCTGTAAATGAGACTAGGCAGGAACATCTTCCTCTAGATACATGCTTGGCATGGCAATTAAAACAGATATCAATTCAGTGGCTTTCCATAACTTAGTTTCTGCTTCAAGGCTCTGTTTGTCTCATGGTAGAAAATATGACTTTTTCTCAACTCAAAATAAACTCATATGGATTTCCCCCACCCTTCTTCTCCCTGCACAGATGCTTAAATGAGATGCAAATTGGTAGCATCACAGCACAGGGGGAAAGAGACACTGACCCGACCATGCTGGCAATATCTAAAGAGTTGCAACTTCTGCTGGTCAGCACTAGAATCTGCTTGACTCTCTGCTGGCCTGTCCATTCTCCCTCAGAAGTCAATCCACTCTCCTCTGAGAGAAATTCTTCTAGCCAAAAGTCTACATATTTTCTTGGTGCTTTTTCTTCCTTTCCCCATTCATCTATTGGATCTTGTAAATTACCTTCAAAACAATACTCTGAATACATCTACTTTTCTCCACTTCCTGCATCACCCCCCTAATTCAAATCATCTCTGTCCTGGGCTTCTTTACAAGCTTCTGGATGGGTGGTGCATTTTCATTCTCTCTCCATAACTTTCTAGTTCACCACACTGTAGTCATAGCAATCTTTGCAAAGCATAAATTAAGCATGTTGTTCTGCTGCCCAACACCTCCCAATTTCTTTTCACTTCATCTAATATAATTTTTTTCTCCTGGTACAAAGCCCTATATGACCTGGGAACTGTTTATCTCCCTGAGTTCATTAAGTATTGGACAACCTGTCACTTACACTAGTTTCCTTGCTCTTAATGCACTCAGCATTCACATCACACCAGACTCCCGCATTAGCAATCTCTGAGCAGAAGGCTCTCCCGGTCTTTTCAAGGCTGTTCCTTCAGCCCATTCCCTCATTCAATTCTTCAGTCTTAATGACACTTCTTGACTATCCAATCTAAGGTAGCTGCTCACGTCATTGTCTATCACATCCAGTATTTCACTTCTCCATGTACATATTTTCTTGTTTATTTATGTTCATCTATTTAATTAGCAGTGTTTTGTACAGAGTATACAATATAAGTGATAGATGCAAGGACATTTTCAGTTTTCTCCTTGATAAATTTCCATCCCAAAGAAAGTGCCTCTGAGATCGAGGTGTGTAATATACATGTGGAAGGAGTATGAATGAATGGAATTCTCCAAATAAGAGATGTGAAATTAATCAGTGAAGAGAATATACAGGTGGAGTGTTGGCCCATCTGACTGGTTACAATTGATGAAATAATTTATAGAGTTATTGTCAACTTGACAAAGAAGAAGTAACTTTTTGTTGTTGTTGTCGTTTTAATGTGTGTTTCTTTTAATTGTTTGATTTTGGTCTATATTTTAGTAGCTGTTTGTATTTACTACCCTGTGAACTGATTAATTTTTCCTTTGACATTTCTTCTACCATGAAGGGAATCATTTATTAATTTTAAGATAATTATATACTAAACCCTTAATTTATTTCTTATATTTGTAAATATTTTTACTAAGCTATCAACTTGTCTTAATTTTTTAATGATAGCTGACATACAATTTGGAGATAGTATAATTTTTTAAAAAACTGTCTTGTCTCTACAATACTAGTTAATTCCTGAGAAGATAAGAGCAAGGCAGCCATGTGAGCTGAGCTGGTGCTGTGTCCCAGGAAGAAAGAAGATCAAATGCAGAAGAATGTTCTTGGCATACTTGAAGAACTAGAAATTAGTGTGTGTGACTGGTTAGTTGACATTTAATAATGAGGGGGAGAGAAGAGGTAGGTAGCACTATGGAATGGGGCAGGCAGGATAGGATCATATAGAACTTTGAATGTTATGTTAAGGGATTTATATAGTTTTCTAGTTGCTTTTAGAAGCTACTAGGCATGTTTTATTGATTGATCACAGTACTGAGGATTGAACCTAGGGATGCTTTATTACTGAGCTTTTTGTTTTTTTTATTTTTTGGCGGTACCGGGGATTGAACCCAGGGGCACTCTACCTCCGAGATACATCCCATCCCATTTTTTATTCTTTATTTTGAAACAGGGTCTTACTTAGTTGCAGAGGCCTCACTAAGTAGCTGAGGTTGGCTGCGAACCCGGATCCTCCGGTCTCAGCCTTCCAAGTTCTGGGATTACAAGGGTGTAGCACCACGCCTGACTTACATCTCCAGAACTTTCTAAAAAGTATTTTTAATTTTGAGACAGGGTCTCGCTAAGTTCTCCAGGCTGGTCTCAAACTTGCTATCCTCCTGCCTTAGTTCCCCAATAGCTAGGATTACAGGAGTGTGCCACCATGCCTGACACTAGAAATGTTTTAAACAGAAGACTGACATTGCTGATTTAAAAATTAATCCCTTTTAAAGGAGTATCCAGAGTAGACTGTAGGATGATAGGATAGAAATAGGAAAGCACATAGAGGATTCTTGAAGATACCCAGAGAAGAGGAGATGATAATTTAGTCTAGCAGGGTAGTGAGATGTCTAGCAGGGAGATGGTGAGAAAATATCAGATTTGAAATATGTTTAGAGGTAGAGCCAACAAGACTTTCTCTAGGGGATGGAGGAAAGTGAGAAAATTACCAAATGGATGGTAAATAAAAAGAAAACTTAAAAAGAAGTGAGTTTGGTGGGGTGCAGAGGTGATGTGGGGTGGTTTGGCAACATTATCTAGAGATGTCTAGCAGGCAGCTAACTGCACTTAATGAGTAGGCAATTGGGTATATGTGGTAGTGTGGAGAACTACATCAGGAGATAAGATTTGGGAATCACGGTGTACAGAAACCAAGGAAGTGCCTTTGCTTTCCCTGAGGGAGTAGAGATGAAGAAGAAAGTTCCAGAACTGAGTTCCAGGTCAAGTATCTACAGGAGCGTTGTTAAAGTTAACACAGGAGTGCCTATTGTTTTCTGGATACTTCCATTGCTTGTAGTTTAGACAAATCTTGCCCATCCCAAGAAAATATATTTTGCAGTTTTTCATTCCAATTCTTTAGTGTGGTTGTTCACGTAACTCTTTAATATATTTTATCTAAGATAATTTTATGAAATAGATTTCTAACTTCATTTATTTTTCCCAATGCATAACCAATTGTGCTAGGGCTCTTGATTACATAATCCATCATTTTCTTACTCACTAAAGGTGACAACTTTGTTGTAAATTAAATTGTTAAATGTACTTGAATTTGCTCTGGGACTTTTTCTTCTGTTCCCTTATTCTGCCTATTTAAGCATTGATATTAAATTTTATTTTTGGCAAAATTTTAATGCTTTTTATTATCTGATTATACTAATCCTCAACTATTGATTTTTCACAAAATATTCTTGGTTATTTATTTCTGCTTATTGTTCAAATAAAACTTTCTGGTCAGCTTGTAGTTTGTCAAAAAGTACTCTACTATATTTTTAAATGGTATTATATCACGAGTATATATTATCTTTGAAAGGTCACATATTGGCAATATTTTTCTTTCCATAAGAAGTCTAGTTTATCTTTTTATTTATCCAAGTCTTTTTAAATGTTCCTCCAAAATGTTTTATTTTTAATTTTTTTAGTCCAATTCACCGAGAACCTCCACATTTAATTTGTATTCATTACATTATTCTGATTCACAACCCAACATTTTGAGGCCAATACCATGGAATAAAAGGAAGGCTTTATACAAAACCATTGTGGGGATAGTTGAAACCAAAACTAAAGTGTGCTCTTCACTAAGACATTTCCTAAAGTCATAGAATGGGAGGCAGCTCCAAGAGAAAGTCCGTTTGCATAATTACAATATATCACCATTTAAAAAAAAACAAAGCTACTCTGTGAATAATAATGCAGACTTTTGACACAGATTCCCTAAAGTGTTCTGTAGGAAAGGCTACCAACTGCTGTGTGACCAGAGCAATGTATTTACTCTCCATCAAAGCTGGCTGCCTCCCAAGCAAAATAGGCCTAATTATGTGACTTATTGCATTGCTATGAATTAAAGAAGCGAACATATGTAAGCAGTTGTATGGAACCTAGTTCTTTGTAGGTGCTCAGTATCTGCCAGTTCTTAACTTAAAAAAGATTCTCTGTCACATAATTAGAGCAAAGAAGAACTAAGATGTTAAAATACATGTTTTTTCTTTAGTTGTTGTCTTTTCTTCCTGTCTTCAACTTTACATCTTTAAATGATGACATTTTAATGCATGCCCCTTTATAACATGGAATTTTATCATCGAATTAGTGTCCTGTGGCTTCCGTAACAAATGACCACGAACTTGGTGGATAAAACCAATCGAATTTTACTCTCTCACATATCTGAAGAACAGAAGTCCCTGATCAGTATCATTGTGCCAAAATCCAGATGTTATCAGAGCTGTGCTCCCTCAAGATGTCATGGGGATGGATCCAGTCTGTGCCTCTTCCCTCTTGGAGGAAGCTGACATTTCTTGGCTTGGGGACTCATCACTCCAATCTCAAGGCCAGCTTCCTCAAATATCTCTTTGGTTTGCCCGCACATTTTCTTCTTTGTATGTGACCAAGTCTCCCTTCGGCTTCTTCTTATAATGATATCTGTGATTATATTTAGGACCCACCTGGATAATCCAAGATAATCTTCCAATGTCAATATCATTAACTTAATCACAACTGCAACGTCTTTGCCATATAAAGTAATATTCACATGATCCAAGAATTAGGAACCCTTTATCTTCAGGAGTCATTATTCAAACTACTATGATCATATTCGGCCAAAGTTGATTTAAGCGCTAGTGAAATACTATGATACATTTAAATTGGAATTTAGAAAATCCTTGTCAAAAATAGAAATAACGTATTTCATAGGTTATATGCCATCACCACTTCAAACGGAATCTTCTAAAGTTTAAGGGAATTGTTAAAAACTTTGTGGTTCTGATTGCCTCTCGCGGGGATTTGGAAGGGATGGGGATTTTACGCCCAGGCAGATGGTTGCTGTGCTCAAAGGGAATTAAAACCTTGATCCCACAGGAGTCAATGTTTCATTTTTTTTCAACTCCAGAGACTCTGGAACAATCTATTCAGAACCTTTGAAACACAACATAATAGAGCCAGCAGAAGGCAGACCCAGTGTGAAGCATGGCTGATGTCCAAGGCTCAAACCCAGGTTTCTGATTATTCTGCCACCCGAGGCCTCTAACTTAATAGGAGGTATAGAAAAATGGCTTCTTACCGATTTCCTTTGTGATGATGGAAAGAACTGAGCAGTCTGGGCTTAAATGATGCTGAATTGTTTCTGGAGGCTTTGGTCCCAGGAGAGGAGGACTGTGCAGGATGGGAGGCGAGTCAGTAAGGAGCTTTTGAATTCTGTGCCCACTGAGGGACATTAGTGTGGATTATCCAAGAAAGGGGATGGCTCCAGGGGCGGTGGGAAGGGAAGTGATAATAACTTTAAGCAGCAGAGGTGGAGAGGCACAGAGAACATACAGGAATTTTGATTCCCACCCCTCAAGAAAATGGTAAAACAAAACAAACCCTGGTATTGGGGGTGCTCTGGTGAACGCTACTTGCTCTGTGGTCCCCCCATGGAGGGTGCTTCTTCATGCAGCTCCCTAATAATTGTTCTGTGGTTCCTGCCACAGAAGGTCTCTGCTCCCTGCAGCTTCCTAAAGAGTGGTCCACGGTTCCTGCCATGGAAGGTCGCCGCTCCCTGCAGCTTCCTAAAGATTGTTCCATGGTTCCTACCACGGAAAGTCACTGCTCTAAGGCAGCTCCCTGACACTAGTCTTTCTCGCACGATAATGACATGAAGCCTGATATAATAATTCGCAGAATAATTGCTTTTAATAATCTGGGGTGTCGGGGAAGAGATAGAGATGACAAATTCTCCCGTTCATCTGTATCCAGCACCTTGCTTTTATAGAAACTTTAGACAAGGCATCATAAAAGTTAATCAAAGACAGAAACCAACAATTGTCATGAGTTACAATAAAGAAGGTCAGTGAGGCAGCCATGTGACAAGCTTGGGGGAAGGAGGGGTTAGACATTACTAGGCAGAGAGGACATCAAAGACCACACCTTTAAGATTACACCAGGTCCCTTGGAATGTCTGCTTGCGGACGAATCGCACCCAGCCAAATACCGTGTTTTCAAAAACTGAGCTGGTCCAAGATGATAATGTCAGTGTGAGTTCTAAGATGGCCCTTGGCCCTCGACCCCCTGACCCTCTTGCACACACACTTGGTTATGGGACTGCTGAAGTGGGGGAAGCCAGTGGCTGTGAAGGTGGCTTCGAGGGATCTGGCCTGATGCCCTGCCACTGGGGAGAGACTGCTGTGGGAAGGCCGAGTCTCTGGGCCTGAAAGAGGTGGTACACACAGTGCTAATGACTACACTGTTGTCGGTTACCGTCCTGTGGCACACCTGAGGGGAAAAGAATGATGCAGACCCAGAGCAGATTGAGAGGGGCAGGCCAGGGGACCTCACTCTATGGCCAACGCCTCACTGGACACTGGTCCACAGCTTTTATTCATTTTTGAGGGGGGAGGTTGAGGTATGGATGCCCCTGCAGACGTGCAGTGCTTGAGAGGTAAAATTTAACTAGTATGCATGCAGCGAGGGCTAGAGGTAAATGTTTAACTTGGCTGGCCACAGTGCAATTGTAGAGAGTCATTGAGATAGTGGTTAGCAATAAAACCGCTGAGGATATGCAGAAGATCCTTGAGACAATGTTTGACAAGTGGGGTATTTGGGAATAAGCGTGTGCAAGAGACTCAGGAATGTTTACCCTGGAGGAAAAGGCTGCTTCCAGCCAGCTCATCTGTGTGATCATGGCTTTCCATGACCTTTAGACCTTTCCTAGGCAAATATTAACCTGTTTCCGGCAGTCGCATATTCCACACACTGTGTGCACCAATGACCCTACCACGGACTCAGCCCCACCACAGAGCCGGGACACAGCCTCCAACCACGTCCCCGTCCTACAGTCCCCCAGGATTCTCATGTGATGTGAAGGAAAGGAAGGGGCTTTTCCCTGCCACACATGATTGGAACTGAGAACTTTCCTACCCCTGATGAGGGAGTTTGGAAGAAGTTTTAATTTTATTTAGAAAAAAAATACTCCAACGATGTGATGTGAATTCTATTTTCAGCTTCAGTATTATGTCCTCAGCCTGTACATGCTGTGTGGCTCTGTGGCTTAGTCTGTTTTGTGCTGTTGTAGCGCAATGCCGGAACCTGGGTGATTTATAAAGAAGAGAAGCTGATTTGGTTCTGGAATCTGGGAAGCACGAGGTGGAGGGGCCGCATCTGACCTTTCATGGTGCTCTTTCTATCAGGGGTCCTAAGAGTTTAGACTCTTAGTACAAACTAGCTTAGAGTGAAGGCCTTCTTGCTGCCTCATCCCATGGCGAAGGCAGTAAGCTAAGACAGTGAGCGAGACAGGCTGAACTCGCTTTTACAATGAGCTTACACTTGTGATGAGGACGGCATCAAGCCTTTCCCGTGGTGCGAACTTTCAGTCTAATTGCCAAGGAAGACTCACGGGGCCCAGTGGCAATCCTTCTTCATTCTAAGTTTATTTCAGGAACAGGATTCAATTTTATTGCAAAATTAAAGAAAGGACATTACTGCCAAAGGATGCCAGGTAACAAGGAGAGTGCGGAGGCTGGCTTGGAGTTCGAATGATCCTCTGTATTAAGACCAACTATATTGGATATGCTTTTCTCTCTCGAGTCAGGAACCACTGACATGTGCAGAGAACAACTGGGATCTTGGGAGTCCAAGTGTCTTAGGTGGGGCTTCCTAGCCCTTGCTGTTTCTGTCGGTATATATTTTGCAATGTAACTAGCCCCAACGGCAGAGCCCACTGAGGAGTCTGACTCCTGATTTAAAGCTCGGTGTGATGTTTCAGGCCTGGCCATAGGCAATGAGAAGGAGGCTTTACCTGGCAGGCTGCTCAGGGGAAGCTGCCCTCCCTGCAGCTGGCTTCATGCACAGGCCCGGCACCGCAGCCTCTGTGGGGAGCTGCAGCTGGACTCAGGCTCGCCTGGCCGGCCATGCTTCTACAGTGTTTGCATCCCTAGGTCCAGTGCCTTCCTTCCTAGGCCTTGGGCAGAGGCTTTCTTCAGGGGACTCCGCTGAGACTTCCTTATAGGGGGGCGCAAACCTTGATGACACTTTCCCTGTTAATCAATCAGCATTTTCTATTGTCAATTCTTCTCCTCATTCTCTACTCCCCCCTCCCCCTGCACATCTCAGGATCCATAAAATTGCCAGAGCCTTTTGCTGTGGCTCCTTCAATGAGGAGACAATCCCCAGGTCTGTGCTGGGAGAAAAGAGGTCAGGGGGCGTCCACATTGTCTCCGGTTTTAGACCTTTGCTTATACCATCACAGTAAGTGATTAAAGGGTTAACTCTTTGATTTTTGTCTAGTTCAGGTTTAACTCTTCTTTCAAGCTCACTGATCTCTTCCCCAGCTGAGCTGAGCTCCAGACACCCATAGAAGGGCTCACTGAGACCAGGTGTGAGACATTAATGTCACTGCCACTAATAAACAATGCAGGCAAGCTGGTGCCAGCTGCCCCAAAACTCTTCAGACCCATGATCATAGCACAGCACCATCAAGGGTCAGTGTCATGAACATGTGTGACCTGCACAACTGGGGCCAAGTCCAGCCCTGTTAGAATTAACCCTCACACTACAAAGCATGTTGGAGCCTTTTTTATGATACGATGTAAAACAAAATCAGCATTCAATCACTGAAGCAGAACCAGCATGATTATTCTGGAAGACGAACTTACACGGTTGTGCAAGAATTTGGAAAAAGAGGGGTCTACACACAGGAATATGTGGATCAGAGAAAAGCATGGGTGGGTGGATAAGAATTGGGAAAGCAGAGATGCTCACCTGGCACAGTGGCTGTGATACAGTGCGCAGGAGTCCATGGCAGGTCATCCCTCAGGGTCTTTGAATATGTTGTTTCCTTTGCTGGCACAGCCTTCTCCCTGTACACCACAGGTCTCCCTGTACACCGCAGGTCTCCCTATACACTGCAAGTCTCCCTATACACCGCAGGTCTCCCTGTACACCGCAGGTCTCCCTGTACACCGCAGGTCTCCCTGTACACCACAGGTCTCCTTCCACCACTTCCTGTCTTATTCAGATGCAATCTTCTCAACCACCTATTAAAATTATGACCCAATTTCCCAACACCTATTATACTTTATTCATGTCACTTACATTCTAAAATACTCTGTATTTGCCCATTAATTTAAGGATGGTGGCCCACAACAGTGGGCATGCTCCAATTGCTGCTTTACCTGTTGAGCCTGCAACAGCATCAGGCACGGCAGGTGCTCAGTAGGAACATGGGGCTTCAGGAACAGTGTGATCATGTAGGTGATTCTTGGACAGCTTTATATCCTTGAGAAAAAGTATTTCCATATCCTTTTGAAAAATATATTATGCATGAGTACTTCTGAAAAATTCTCTAGTCGACACCCAAAGATACATAATTTGCCCCAGGTGGAATTCATGATCGTTTTAATCAGCCTGGGCGCTTTATTTCACTTATTATCATCTATAGATATGAAGTTCCAGAGACAACATCATTACATTATAAGTTATAATGAGTACTTTTTTTAAGACAACGAGTAGAGCTAAAATAGTTATCTTCAGTTTCTGACCTTCAGCTTTAAGGTTCCGAGAAAATAGAAGAGAAACCATTAGGGAGAAGAGAAGTGTGACTAATTGTGGTTCAGTCTGCATAACTTAATTGTCACATCGTCTCTGGAAGTTGGGATAAATTATAGAAGCGTCTCTTTTACAGCCGAGGACCTGGGCACAGGGGTCCAGTTGGTAATTCAGCAGTTGGCTGGAAAAGTGCTCAAATGTTGCTGGCCCATGGTTTTATTTTCTCACACAACATTCATAACACTGGATAGATTTAATCTGGAGTTTTACCATACGGCTTGCCATGGGATACATTTTCATAGGAACAAACAGAGGTATACAAAAGGCAGCTCGTACAACTTAATCCAATTTTCTTAGTGTGTGGGCTCAAGCAAGGACCTGCAGCATCCTCTCCCCATCCCCTGTGTGTGTGCCTGCCGCTGTCTGTGCTGCAGACCCTGCTCCACACCATGATAGGTAGACGCAGGCTCACCCTCCCTGCCTCTGCGTTCCCTTGCTGGAACATTCTGGTGTGTGCCCAGCGGCACATTTTGAATACAGACATTACAAAGCTGGCATTTTTGTTATAATTGTTGTTGAGTGCTCTGTGAACCAATTACTCCCTCACGCAGGTGCGGGGGATGGTGGCCCAGCATCTCATAATTTATCTGGAGGAGGTCACGAAACGGTTTATTTCTCCAACAGTCATTCTAGCACAGTTCTTAGGGCCTCATCCCCTCCGAATTCAATTTGCCTGCCATCATGCTAGCTAACTTCAGAGCACTCGGAATCCTCGTGGACATTTCCACAGTGGCTGTGCTCCACACTAAGTACTATATAGCAGTTTGGTTGTCAGTCCTGGAGGGGATGTGGAGGGACCAGGGAGGAAGAAACCTGCAGAAACAGTGTGGATCATGGATAGAAAATGAGTTTCTTCCTGAACTCTCATCTTTGTAGTCTGATGCCTTACATAGAGAAAATTGTGGAATCCTATGTATCAACATCTAAAATTGTAAAGATTTAAAATGAAAATATAGACCCGGAATTATTTCACTTTGCAACCGATTTTGTGGTTGTTGGGATGGTTTGGCCAGAGGATTTGGGAGTCAAATCTCCTTCCTCTTTTTCTCTGGCATGGAGAACAGGTCCTGCACGGCTCTCATCTGACTAATAATGTTTCCATTTTAGAGTATCGCTAAGATGCTTACATGGGAAACCGCCTGCATATCATTTTGCGCAGAATGATTTAATAGAGAAATGTTCTCTTAGCCCAGGGCATATGTTATTTAAAAATATTCAAATTTCCAAAGTTCATCTGAATTTTTTAAAATTATTTGTCTCTAGAAACATGAGAAAGAGAAGTTAAAAACAAGCAAATGAATGAACAATAAAAACAAAATGTATGAGGCAAGGAAAGAGACCCTGTTTCAAAATAAAAAATAAAAAAGGAATGAGGGTATAGCTTATAAATAGAATGTCTCTGGTTCAATCCCCAGGACCACACATACACACAAAAAGAATTCAAATTAAAAATAAAATAAAGCTGGGGTGAAGCTCAGATGTAGAATGGCCCAGGGTTCAAAACCCAGTAACACACACACATACACACACACACACACACACACACACACACGCAGAAAATGAACCTAAGTATAAAAACCAAGGGTGTTCAGATTTACTAATATGATATGAAAAACGAGCTTGAAAAAGCAAGTAAGATATCCCCGTGTTCTGCCATTATTCAGCAAACATTTCAGTAAGAAAGGTAAGTAACAGCCTATGTGGTTGAACCCGCAGGCACGTTAAAATTGCAAGAGGCTTTCAGAAAGTTCTTGTGTACAATTTCCTTCAGATGGTATTAAACAAAAAGACACAGCCATGCCTCCCTCCTCTTCTCATTCTTTAAATAACATAGAATTTTTCTAGAGCAAGCTTTTATCTAATTTCTATGTACTCCTTTGGAGTCAGTCTTTTCATGATAGTGGTGCACTTTACTTATGTAGCATCCTATGATTTCTAGTCTCTACCTTTTGTTCTGCATTAAATTATCCTCTCTGTGGCATCTGTCCAGTGTGCATGTCTCAGAAATTATCAAAAGGTCCTGCTTCTCTTTCGAATAACTTCCCTTTTTCTGAATACAGCCCAGTGTCTCCTACTCTACATCAGGGGGTTTTAGTGAGAGTCCATGTGGCTTCCTCCACTGCTTTCCAAGAATGAATCTTTCTTTCTAAGCAGTGTACTATGGCTCATATAGATGGTCTTCCTGTAAAATCCATTGGTATTTCAGGCAGGGAGATTTACCTTCCCCTGGTTTCTTAGAGGTGTGATATCTCTTCCCCCTAATGTAATTGTTCAGTCATTTTAGTGGATATTTTAGTGAGGGATTGGAGGTTAAAAGATGAATTTGGATGAGCAGGTTGGACCCAAACCCAGAAATTAACATTTAAAAAACAATTACCTTCCTTTTATGAATATTGTCACGTAGTGTGAGGCATACCTGAGGAAGCTGACTTGCGTCCCTTTGACTCAATCTTTTATCATCTTTTTGACACTAGTCTTTATAGGGATATGGTTGAAAAACATAGAAACCTTGTTTACTGAAGCAGATATAATACCAGCAAAAAGAAAAATCAATACCTGAAATTACAAAATAAAAACTGCCAGCATCTTGAAATACTTATGTTCAAAATAAACCACCTTGTCCATATTGCTCTTCTTGCCAAAGTGTAATATTGTTAACTACTGAGCTACAAACATCAGGCATATTTGCTTTCCCATTCTTATTTCTAAGGTATCAGCCATGGTGGTAGAGGAGCATAGCAATGGCTCTGTGTCCATGCACAAGAGTTGCACTTCTCAGTGACTGTGGGCTTGGCCATGGGTCTGACATTAAATGTCAGCAAGCATAGGAGAAGCTGGAAGAGCGCTTTCTAATTAGAGTGTGACCACTTGGGAGAAGTGAGAAGCCAGATCCAGCAAGAGAAACTCATCAGACATGGGGGTGAGGCTCCCTGACCACAGAGCTTTCTGTAAGACAGCGTCAGACACATGGCCGACCCCAGGTAAGGCCAACAGAAGACTGCCCAGCCGGGCCTTGTCCAACTTGCTAAGACACAAAATCATGAGTAAATAAAATAGTTGTCATTTTAAACTACTAAAATTTGGGATAATTTGTTACATGCTTTTAGATAAATGATAGTCTTTGTTTTGTTTTGTTTTTGTTGTTGTTGGTTGGTTGGTCGGTTGGTTAATTGGTTGGTTGGTTGATTGGTACTGGGGATTGAACCCAGGGGCATTCTAACCCTGATCTAAACCCCCAGCCCTTTTTATTTATTTATTTTTTTTATTTTGAAGCAGGGCCTCGTTAAGTTGCTAAGGGCCTTGCTAAATTGCCTCAAACCTGTGATCCTCCTATCTCATCCTCCCAAGTACTGGGTTTGCAAGTGTGTGCCACTGTGCCCAGCTAAATGATAGTCTTTATTTATTCAGGGAGCTCCCCCCAATCCCATATATTTCTTTAGTAATTAACATTCTATAATGAGATATAAATCCTTGAACTCATATACATGGCTGTGATGAGAATATGTTGTGTAGATCTCTTTTATGAGAGAACTTGGAGCCAGGTATGGTGGCACACACCTGTAATCCCAGTGCTTGGGAGGCAGAGACAGGAGGATCGCAGGTCGGGCCTAGCCTCAGCAATTTAGCAAGACCCTGTTTCCAGATAAAAAAAATAAAATAAAATGGGCTGGGGATGTAGATTGGAGGTAGAATGCCCCTGGGTTCAATCACTGGCACAAGAGGGAGAGAGAGAGAGAGAGAAAGAGAGAGAATGTGAACTTGGGGCAAGGAAAGGGAGTTAGTTTTCAACTTCCAGCTGCTGTAAGGTCAGGATCCACCATACTTTCTTGAAGTTCTCTCTGCTACTCCCAACAACAACTGAGCACAGTGTGTATACTGCACACCTGCCCTATCGTCTGTGACCAGTCCAGTGGGCACTCATCACTCTGGACTCCCCACTGGCCTGGTGGATAACGTCTCTGAGCTGCACTAAGGAGACTATCGCTCTCTGTACTGTTGTCTTCTTGCAGGAGTAAGGCCGGTGCAGTGCTGTGAAAACTCTTCCTGCTTGGGCTTTTGTTTTTCTTTAGGCCTCTATAAAATGGTGTCCCACTGTCTTCTATTGTCATTGTGTTCTGATGAGAACTCCTTGAAATTAGAATCATTGTTTCTTTGAATGAAGTATTTTGCTTTTCTTTGGCTACTTTTATGACTTCCTCTCTGGCTATTTTCATGACTTTCTGTTTACTTTTTTGCAGTTTTCTTATCAAGTATCTAGTTGTATATTCCTTAGTGTGTGCATCTATGTATGTACAAATGCATGAACCTATTAACAATGGGGATACATTCTGAGAGATTCATCATTAGGTGATTTTGTCGTTCTGTGAACATCGTAGTGTGCACGTACATGGATCTAAATGGTATAGCTGGCTGCACACATAGACTATGTGGTAATCCTCTTGCTCCTGGGCTACAAACCTGTATAGCATGCTGCTGTCCTGGACACTGTAGGCAATTGTTACACAATGGTAAGTATTCGTGTATAGAAACAGATCTAAAGATAAAAAAGGGGGCAGTAAGAATATTATATAAAAGAAAAAATGGCACACCTGTATAGTGCACTTACCATGAATGGAGCCTGCAGGACTGGGAGCTGCTCTGGGTGAGTCGCTGCGAGAGTGGGGAGTGGACGTGAAGGCCAGGACATCACTGTGCTCTACCACTGACTTTGTAAATGCTGCACCAGCATGGTAACAAAGGAAGTCTGGTTGATCGTTGATGAACTGATACTTTACACATACCAGGGATAGTTTATTCTTAAAACACTCCTTTTGTTTTCTTGAACTTCATTTTCTGAAATTTTTCTTTAGAATTTCCCCCTTTCAAATCACTACTTGTCCAAAATTAACTAACCCATTAATGCTGGATTGAAACTAGACCTTCCCTATGAAATCTAGCCAAGCCCCCCACCGGGTAAAACTGCTCCTCTTCTGCATTGTGTTTGTTTTTGCGCATATTCACACGCTGCTTCTTTGGGTAGTGTTTAGTGCATTTTTTTGTCTTTCTTGTCATTCTAGTGACAATCATAATGCTTTACATAATGCTGTTTCATTGGACTCCTTTCCTTTAAATATTAAAATCCTCACAATTCAAAAGGCATGGATATATGATTTATTGAAATTTTCAAAATATTCAAGACTAGAGAAAAATAGAAAGAAAGGAGTTTAAAGGTAAATCAAATGGTGTGCAAGGAAATTTCAGAGAAAATTTGTGCTTATGAAATGAGATACTGCTCCTCTGAAGGGCACTCCCGCCCCGATGTGCCGATTCCTCTATAGTGGTGGAATGGCATAGAAATGGGGAACAGGATATCATGCTCAACCATACCTAATAATAGACATATTTTATGAAGATCTGGTGAAAAATAACCCATGAGAATGATGCCAGCCATGTTTTAAAGGATTCTTTTTCAGCTAAGGAGAAGGAGTACTATTATGAAGTTGCAGATACGAGATGCTAAAGAGAATATGCATCTACCTGGAATAACCTCTCGTTCCAAGTTTACCTATGAAATTTCCATAACCAAAGCCCAGGCTCTGGTGTTTGACTGGGTCATAATTAATTGTTAGGAAATGCGTGGAGCCACGTGCCTTCCTGCTCTTGAGAAGACAGCTCATCTCTTCTCACCACTGTGCTCTTCACTTCTGGTTGATGTCCAGCATGGGTTATTTTCATTTTCTATCGATGTCTTGCCCTGTTATTTCTATCTCATTCTTGAGAGGGTAGGACTTGGCTTAAGAAATTGGCTAGAAACTCCTTTTCCCTGCCTACTGGGCTCCTTTATGAGCTCCGTTGTCTAGATCATGCCATCAGTCACGTACTAAGTATTTGTAATGTGCAAAGCCATTCATCATGCACATTGGTACATGATGATAAATCTACCAACCATTATATCAAACATTACACCATTACAAGTGGTGACTTATTTGGACATTTAGAAGGAGTCTTAGCTAGGTGGAAGGGGGCAAAGGCATTCTGGAAGATAAAAATCTTTGGAATAAAAGACTAAATAAATATGCTGAATCTGATCTCTTTGAAGAAAATTGTTCATATTGAGAAGTAGAGGAATATATTATTGAAATATAACTAAAGGCAATATTTTACATAGCCACCGATGTCAGGAAAGAAGTGTGAATTTTATCCTGTAGTAGGAGAATCATTAAATGTTTGAGGAGGAAAGTGGCATATGGAGTTGAACTTAAGAATGATTGGGAGACCACAAATTTATTACCACCTATTGAAAACAAACATGGCTTCAAACTGCTAGGGATAGAAAGGGGAACAGAGGCGTTGCCTTTCATATGAACCTTGGATGGCAGGGGATGAGAAATTGACACACACAAATTACCATAAAACAACATGTTGATCAATACAGAAAAAGTATGACTATATTTTCTTTAGTTCAGAGAAGTTTGAATGATTTATTCTGTTTAATGGAAAGTAATTGGGCAAGGATTATAAATAGGATTTTTCTAACTTTACAAAGAAGAGAAAAAAGGTAATTTCAGGTACAAAGAAAAGTGGGCTCAATGACACAAAATCCTAAGTCATCAGAAATGTTGAGTAGGTCAATATGACTGGAGCGGAATACAAGAAGCTGAAGTTCCCAGAATGAAAATATTATTTATACAACATATAAAGGGGTTGAGGAACTGAAGGACTTGAAACTTTGGAGATGAAGTAGTTGATTGCAAGGACCAAAAGCAAATGTTTGTGTCAACCCTGGACAAGTATATAGTTATCTTACATATATGTACACCTGCTATTGAATTATATACAACCCGAAACAAGTGTTACTGTTAGTGGTGCACACTGCATGTGCCTGGCTCCTGATGAACACTTCCTATGGATTTACCTCTGGGCAAGCCAGTGAACCCAAAGAAGCAACTTCATTCTTTCAACCAGTATTTATTGAGTACTTGCTATGTATAGGCTCTCTTGGGGAAACATCAGTGAACAAGCTAGGTGAAGCCCCTTCTGCAGAGATGCTATGTACCTGATGGGCTATCTCCCTCTTTACAGAATACACACAGTCATGGCCATGTAACCAAAGACCACCTGGGGCACACCTGAAGTCAGCAAGTTCAGTTTATTATCCAACACAGTGGGAGACTGCACACCATAGAGTGCCTTGGGACCTCTTAGTAATAGTGAGTCTTCTTAGAAAAGGACTGAGTATACAATTGGAGTTTGTGTCGGGTCATTTTGAGAAAGTCCAAAGAAGGAAGGATTTGCTCTCAATCAGATATAGTCAGAAAACAGAGAATTCTGTGATTGAGCATCTTGGTAAATCCTATCCAGCAGGAAAGACTAGAGTAAGGCTAAAGCTGTGATTCATAAAGAGAGCAGTTATTCAGATTAGCCAGGAGAGAGAGGTGCTTGGGATTCTTGATGATTTGCACAGTGAACAACTATGATGGGGTCTTATTTTTGGTTTCAATTCATCCTAGTTGAGGAGTGGCTTTGTCTGCTGTTGGTGTTCTGTGAAATTATGTATATCCAAAATGAGAACATGATTGGCTGTACCAGGCCAACTTCTTGACAACATCAATACCTAGCTGTCCTGGATGTCAGAGTATGTTTTTCTGTCTTTCAGAATTAAATGCTTAGTTAATTAAGTTTCTAATATAGTTATCCCCAAACTCCTCTTCCCATATCACATAAGAAATGACCCTCTTCTGTTCTGTTCAGCCCCAGGCCTTGTGTTGCTGTTGTCCTGTATCATCTTGTCTCTGGACTCTCATGGAAGAAGGCACTTGTTGCTTCTAGATGCATATCAACAGACGGTAATAGCAATGATCATATTGGTAGTTTTTATCTTGCTGACCAGAAGATTTTTCTGATTACTAAAAAAGGAAAAAGAAAAAATCCGAATCAAATTCTTTCTTTCAAATTCTTCTCCATCTAAAATGGACACTACTGATGAGCATGGTGACGTAGGCCTGTAATCCCAGTACTTGGGAGGGTGAGACAGGAGGAACACGGTTGGAGGCCAGCCTCAACTACTTAGTGAGATCTTGTTTCAAAATAAACATAAAATAAAATAGGGCTGGGGGTGTAACTAGGAGATAGAATGCCCCTGGGTTCAATTCCCAGCACCATACATCATCATCATCATCATCATCATCATCATCATCATAATAATAATAATGATAATAGTACTATTGCTATAGTTATTTTATTTTTAAACATTACCTTTTCAATTTTTTGTTTGGGTCCTGTACTGCTTAGATGTTCTTTTCATCCTCAGTTGTGAAAAAAGCATACATTAAAAAAAAATCTATTTTGCTTTCTGCTTTAGCCCTCTCTGGCCCATGCTGAGATCACACAAACCTATGTTGTTCCGAGGCTACCCCCCACCTGGGCTGCTGGCCACGTGAAGTAAGGAGCCTCCTGCCCATGAGACCTCCACACTCCACTCTTTCTGTGGCCACAGGATCTTCTCAATGAGTTACACCCAGGGCTCTACTGGGCAGAACACAAGTACACTGTCCAACCAGTGGGGCTTCCCATTAAGTTGCCGCCCATCCCTCTAGCTTAGCCTCACTTCACTTCCCAAAAATATTTTAGTTCTTCTCCATACAGAATGGGAAAGGCTATGGACCCCAATATTTTTATTTTGAAAAGAAAAGGTCATATTCTGGACATGTTTGGAATATTGTCTTCAGGAAATAACTAGCCCTTTCACAACCTTTAGATTTCTGTCCTTTTAAGATGCATCTAGTTACCCCATACTTATAAACAGTGTCTTGACACAACATACTATTGCTTTCCTGGCAGATGGTCCCTCCTGACAATATGTACCCTTCTCAACACTGTCTTGCCCCAATGCATGCCACTTTATATTTGAATTTGCCACACTGAGGAATAGCAGTCAAATTGTTATATATTACATCCCAAAGATATTTAAATGGAAAGAACCATGTAAAGTTGTGTTTAGATATTTTGGAGACTATTAGAGTATATACGCATGTGCACACAAGTGGTGTGTAGGGGTGCACACACCCATGTACACACACAGGAGCGCCAAAAGTCGCCTAGTGGTAACTCAATATTATGTGTGATTTGTTAATTTGTACTGCTAGCCTGTTATGTCTTTCTGAACCTGGGAAGACTATGTGCTTGATCTTAAGTGGTACAAAGGTTCTTAATTTTCTGAGGCAACTAGAACCGATTAAAACTTGTGCGACAGCACTTGTAAAGATTCCTATTTATATCTGTCACAGATTTTCACATTGCTTATATTATAACTAGCTGTTTCAGTACACATGGTTCTTTTTAATTATTTTTTTTCTTTCTGTCTACTGTGTATTATGTAGTAATGCATACTTTTGTTACTTCAAATGCTACCAATTTGCATTGGGGAAATAGCCACTTTGAATGTAAGATGATAGTATAGATCTTTCAGAAAATAAAATATAAAAGAAAATCATTTGTGCTAACAATATTTAAAATCCTCAGTTTATACCTGATTGAATTTATTCTGCCCATTTTTTGTTTGCTTGTTTATAGTTTCTCTAACTATCTATTAATACCACTCTCTGGGACACTCATATTTGCTGTTATCTTACCAGAGACTACTAGCAACCCCAAGGAATGATTAATCATAAAACAAAATAAAGAGAAAAAAACAAAGAGAACAAAAATGTTGCCTAGATAAGAAACTGCTAACATCGCTATAAAACAATTCAGAAGAAAACCACGCTAACAACAGGGACCCAGAAAACTCAATAAGGAAGTTCATTTTTATTTTATTTTACCATTTCAATTTCACATTGAAAACTGCTTCATAAAAGACATTGGCAGTGGGTTGGGAGTACTGGAAACATATTTTTCTGTCTTCTGATCAAAGATAATCTTGCCTTTTTTATTACAAGATATTCAGATCTCATGGCTTGGGTGTCTGTTTTCTTGACTCTATCTTATGAAAGATGCTGAACACAGGACAAAAAAAGGAGATTATTCATCCTGACATGTGCTGCTTATAATGTTCCTACTGAGCTGCACATCTGTCACTGGGGTACGATTGGCTGAGGGAATGCAACATATTTTTCAGCCACCGTGTAATATACTCCACTGGACAGAGATTAGAAAGGAAATGAAATTAACATGGTAAGCAAAGGGAGAAAGACTTTCACTAGCACAAGGAAACGTTAAAATAAAAAAAATAATTATATGCAAAAATACTAACATCTAAATCCTAAAATATTCTTACTCTCTATTGACATAATACTCTGGGGACAGCAATGAGAAATAAACATTTTTTAAAAAAACATTGGACACTCCTAAAAGGGAATAGATTGACACTAAGATTTTTAAAAAACGAAGTTATTTCATTATGTAATATTGCATAAAATGTTCAGATACATATGACATGTAATTAAAAGTGTGAATATGTGTAAGACAAAACTAATAGCTTTTTAAAATTTCAAACAGATCCAACTTAAATTAGAAAATGATTTTAAAAGTTAAAACCATTCAAAAGGGACATTTTTTCATATAAGAATAAACTATGAAATAAGCTGGGTGTGGTGGCACATGCTTGTAATCGCAGTACTTGGGAGGCTGAGATAGGAGGATCATAGGTTCAAGGTCAGCCTCAACAACTTAGTGAGGCTCTCAGCAACTTAGCAAGACCCTGTTTCCAAATAAACAATAAAACAGGTTTGGGGTATAGCCTGGAGGTAAATAAACTATCAAATAAAATATAACGTTAAAGAAAATATTAAAGCTAAAAATAGAAAAATATATTAAAATCGCTGATTAACATTAGTCTTTAGAGGACTATCCAATTTTTCTCTATCTTATTATTTCTTACTTAACCAAGATGTATTTATTTCATTAAGAGATACTTATAAACTCGGTGTGGTGGCACACACCTGTAATTCTAGTACTTGGGAGGCTGAGACAGGTGGATTGCAGGTTTGAGGCCAGACTCAGTAACTTAGTGAGACCCTGTTTCAAAATAAAAAGAAAATAGGGCTGGTGGTGTAGCTCAGAAGTAGAATGCCCTTGGGTTCAATCCCTGGTACCAAAAACATAGAACAAAACAAACAATAACAAAAAATCTTGTAACTTTACATCAATGTTTTAAGCATACTCTGCTCTTATTTTCAGATCACATTTGAGCCTTTTTGCCATGTTTCATATCTCATCTTTTTCCCAAACTCAAAATTAGCCTAATTATAAAGGCTAAGGGCAGTCTCCTCACAAGACCACCTTTACTTCTGACAACTGAAGGTTTAGCAGTGCTCAAAACCAATCCATCTTGTAATTCACTAGATGTTTTCACAGACCTCACTGAAAGCTATTATACTCACAATATTGTTTATTACAGAGATATAGACATTAAAATCAGCCAAGGGAAGGGAGAATAGGGCAAAATCTAGGTAGATTCCAAGTAGTAAGTTTTAGTGACCAGATGTTTTCTGTTGGAACTTTATTATATAGGGTTGTTTAATTGATTGATTGGTTGATTCATTGCCCACATGGCCAGCTCAGCAAATAAGTCACTGATTCTTCTTGTCTCAAACTCTCATTCTCTAATGATACCTGTAGTAGCCAACGTTCACCCAAAAACTGTTGGATAAGGCCAACCCTATCCTAAGATCCAGTGTTTAGGCCCCTACCCTAAATGAACATATTCCTATCAGGTATGCCTTAGAGCATTTTCCAGAAGCTAAGGAAGGGTAAAAACCAGAAATGCTCTTTGGCAAAGTCAAGCTTTTAACTTCCCAGGCCAGTGCTCTCTAACAGTCAACTACTTGGCTAACATTTATACAAGTCAGTGTATTGTGAGCATTGAGGGCTTTTTCTTCGATTTCCCAACACATTACACCATCAATATTCATATTGCAGTCTTACCAAAAATGACAGTGTTGTACCATATCATAGTTTAGTAGATGTGACTCAATAAAAAAGACCAATGATTCTAGTACATTACTTGAATCTTAGTCACTAACAATTTAATTCCACCATTATATTTATGGCCAAAATTCCCAGAGACATCGTACCTGGTTTTACAGACTTTTATTTGAATTTGTCAAGTTCCATAAGCAAGAGTGGTCTTGGGAACATGTGGCTTCCCCTCTACAGGCATCTGGTATCCTTAAGATGAGAGAGAATATCATCTCTTGCTCCAGATCTCTTTCAAAGTGGCAATGTAGTATTGGACTTCTCCTCTTATAGGAACCATTTATTTATTCCTTCATTCTCATCTACTCTTTGTATTTGTCTTCATTTATCATTTCATCCAAACTTTTCTACCTTTAGAAGGGGTGTTAGGTTAGACTACTGTACTAGTCTATATTTCTAGCAGCAATATTAGTCTAACAAGTACATCCCTCTTACTCCTCTCCCATTCATATGAATGGCACACAGAAGTAAAGAACCATAGTCGCCGGGTGTGGTGGCGCACACTTGTAATCCCAGTACTTGGGAGGCTGAGACCAGAGGATCTGGGTTCGCGGCCAGCCTCAGTTACTTAGTGAGGCCCTCCACAACTTAGTGAGACCTGGTTTCACAATAAAAAATAAAAAATAGGGCCGGGGGTGTAGCTCGGAGGTAGAACGCCCCTGGGTTCAATCCCCGGTACCACAATAAAAGAAAAGAACCATAGTCAACCCCAATCTTTCCAGATGGAGTGAAGGAACAATCCATCCCATCAGGTCCTTAGAAATTCTGATATAAAGGTTTAACAGTGTGGTTACATTTCATCTCTTAGGGTTGTTCCAGATTCTTTTAATTGTGGTTGAAGTTCTGATCTTAGGACCACTGAATCAAAAAGGAGAAAAAAATGTTGAGGTAATGTGGAGGGAAAGTCCCCCCGAATCCCTAAGTTCCCCCAAAGTCGAGAAATCTATTTCTTGGGAACCCTCCCTTGGCCATCCTCACTTACAAAGGCTTGTTATCCATCCCTCTTCCCCCCCTTTTTTTAACAATGAATGGTGTAATTGCCTTTTCCAATTCTACATAAAATCTTTACTTTAAGAATAATATCTCTCTACCCATTTTTGGACAGGATAGGCTGCAGTGGCTATCAATATCAATCTGGGTTGCAGCTGTGTGGGAGGTCTTTGCTGGGCCCTCTACCCAGTGCCATGAAAGGGCCTGGTGGACTGGCAGAAGCATGCTCTGTGGACTGGCAGAAGCCTGCTCTGTAGTACCGGGCCTCTCCCACGTGGCAGTAATTCAGCATATTAATGGCAAAGATGGCGCTGGCGAATTCCTCAGGGGGAGGTCCCGCAGGTAGTTCCGGAGGTAGCCTTAAGAGAGCTGTGATAGGTAGTTACCTCCTTCCGTACTCACAGACGACAGGCGTCTCTACCTATAATAGATCCCAGGAGAGCGTGGTGCCACACCCTACTCATTGCGAACTTCCTGTAATGCCTCCACTATAAAAAAGAGATGTGCTTTCTAATAAACGAGTTCATGCAAGACATGGCTTCCGGTCCGGAGGAGGGGCCGTCCAGTGCTCATCTCCCTGTCCAGTTCGTGCTACTCTTGGGCGGGACCCAAGAGGTCTTCTTGCTCAGGACATCTTCCCCATAGCCATTTGCAGTCTTTGCCTCTCTCATTGGAAGATAGAATGATTTTAATCAACATTTTCTTCTTCAGAGTGCACAAGAAAAGTGATTCAATATTTAGCGCATATTAATATTGCTCTAGCCAACAATGTTCACTTATTCAGTGGACCAAGAGCCCAACTCAAATGAGCACACTAGGATTTCTATTCACTGGTTTAAATCATCTTCCACTCTTGGCAGGGAATTCTGATGGGCGTTGACCTGTATTACTGTAATGCATCCTTTAAGACACTATAGTGGCCAGGTGTGGTGGCACATGCCTGTAATTGTGGTACTTGGGAGGCTGAGACAGGAGGATCGCAGGTTCAAGGACAGCCTCACATTTTAGCAAGACTCTCAGCAACCTAGTGAGTTCCTATTTCAAAACAAAATAAGGGCTGGTATGTTGATCAGAGGTAGAATGCCCCTGGGTTCAATCCCTAGCACCACTAAAAAATAAATATTAAATGAAAGAATGAATAAATAAAGAAAGAAAGAACGACAGTGATTTCACTGAGCTGTGCTCCATGCAAGCATTTATTTAATAGACTAACTTCCTATTGTCTTTCTGCCTGACCATAAGGCCAGGGCACTTACCACCAACTATGAGTTGATAAAAAGCAAACATAGGGACCGGAAGTACACAACTGAACTCCCTCACATGATTTACTTTTGTCTTATGTCTGAGTGGTGGTTTTCAGATGGGATGCTGTCCACTCATCTTGAAACTGCCATCCATAAACCAAGAAGCTTTCTGTAAATCAATAGAAAGCTGCTCACACGTCACCATCCAAATGGCAATACGGTCTAACTGCCCTTTAGGGGGTTCCAACATCAATTCTAGGGCATAAGAGGCCACCTGTCATGAGTACTCCTTGCATTCTTTCAGCAGAGGGTTCATGGAATACACCGTTTCCATTTGTTAGAGAATTCTGTTTGCTGTCTTCTCCACTAGAGTCTTTCTCTGGTGTCACCCAAGACATTGAAGGTGTTTCAAGTTTCAGGATTAGTTCACATCCTCTGGTCATAGAAGTACTCTCAATTAAAGCCTAACAGAAAGATAATAACTGTCTTTCAAATGAGCATTTTCTGGGTCGGGCGTGGTGGCGCACGCTTGTAATCCCAGTACTTTGGGAGGTGGAGACCGGAGGATCCGGGTTCGCGGCCAGCCTCAGCTGTCTCTCTCTCTCTCTCACTCTCTCTCTCTCTCTCTCTCTCTCTCTCCTTAGTGAGGCCCTCTGCAACTTCGTGAGACCCGGTTTCAAAATAAAGCATAAAGCATAAAAAATAGGGCCGGAGGCGTAGTGCGGAGGTAGAACGCCCCTGCGTTCAATCCCCGGTACCGCAAAAAAAAAAAAAAAAAATGAGCATTTTCTGGTCCCAAATGCTGGCAGTGTTCAAATGTCACATACAAAATTTCAATGCTTTGCTTTATATTTAAATCATTTCGTTTTTCTTATTGAGTTACATATTTTACAGAAATCTCATGTTGGAACTTTTGCTGATTTTGAGTCAGCCTCTTTGGGATATAAGATATGCAGGATATGTCTTGGGCTTCAGTTTCATTATGTCACAAGGTCTATCCAAATGTGTAGCACAGAATTTATTTATTTAAAGTAATTGTTTAGTTTTAAAGAGCTATGCATACATAGCATTTTGTGGATCGGAGGAAATCAGCTGAGTTTTCAAAGTCTTTGTATAATCCTGGCACTAAGCGGGGAGTAAGCTGAGAGGATGGCCACACTTCTGTAGTGAAATCCTAGAAGGCTGGGCACTGTCTGTGGACCTAACATGTTAAAGTCAGTCAGTCTCCTAGCCTCTTTTTTTCCCCTATAAGACAATAGTCTAGAATATAAAATCTTTTTTATTTTGTTTTTTCCAATTTTGAATATTGCTTTTTTTCTCATGATATTCCAAAGCTTTTTTAATTTGAAATTTTCTGATCCTAAGAGAAGATGTCCTCATAGCTTAAGATGAACAAAGGTTGACAGAATCAATTGAGTCCTCAAGAGAATGTTATCCACACTATAAATTTTATAGCAAGCATGGCTCCCATTATGAAAAAAAGTAAGTTAATATTTGTATTTATAGATTATATTTCTACCAAGGGAGATCAAGTATGCAATCTAGAAAAAATAATGGGGCCAGGAGAGCTGTCAAACCCTAAGGAGACGTTCAGTTTCAACATCTAATAAGCCAACATAATTACTGTTGTGTATTTGCAATTACTAATTATATTTTGAGGAAAAATAGTGATTTATATAGCACTACTGAAAGCATTGTTTATGTAAACATATAGAGTAGATAAGTAATCCAGGTAGATGAGGACGGAGGGAAGGATCGAGGAAGGAGGGAGAGAGGGAGGGAGGGAGACACCAGTAAATGTATATTTATGTTTTCAATTACCTTTTCTCCATTTCTCCCCTTGAAAGTGCTCTAAGATACAGAAGACTTTTTATTGAGCCTGACATTCTGGGAAGCTGACCTCTTGCCTTAGAAATGAGAGAACTGGACTTCAGATAAAGGAGGAGAGACTCCAGTGGAGTGATGGAGGGGGTTTAGGAGAGGGAGGCATGGGAGAGAAGAGACTTAAAGGAAACGGTTCAAATAACGCTATGTACATATATGAAATTATCAATACCAATCTCCGTAACATGTATGGGGAGGGAGTGGGGTGGGATCTAGAGGGAAACACTCCAAGTGCTGTGTGCATGTATGTCCCTATCACTCTGAACCTCATTATGATGCATAATCATAATGCACTCACAAAAGCATATTTTAAAAAGTAAGAAATGAGGAAATGCAAGAATAAAAATATTAGGAACCTTCATCAAAAGGCAGCCCATGAAGGACCAGAGAATTCAGATCTTCAGATTCCTTCCTCAGGAATGGCAGCTACTCATTTTGTTCTGTAGCCATTCTTGACTGTCATGCAGTCTCATAACTCAACCTTCAAATCAGATTTGAGGATACTGAACTGAGAATGGTCTTTCAGACTGATGCCGTGTTGGACACTTGTCCTGCTCTATAAAAACAACAGGAGGAAAGCCTTCTCCCTCCACCAGCTCCTCTCTGGGACCTGAACACTCCTTTTCAGAGAGCCTGCAGGGGAGATGGGGCCGAGGGACACTTGCATCCCACTCGAACTACATTAGCGGTCTCAACCTCCACAGTGAACAGACAACTCAATTGCTCTCCTCAGACACCTAAGGCCAGACCTGAAATTGTAACATTTAGATAATAAGTAACATCATTATTTATATAAAACTCAAAGGGATCTTCAGCAATCCCTGCATCCCCTCATCTCTGAGGCTCTCTCTCCAGGATATAAATGTGCCCTGGTTTCCGGGAACTGCCTCCTGCAAAACATCATCAGGATTTGTCTGTCTTAGAGCGTACCCCATGCTCCGGGGTTTTACTAGCTTCTTCCCAAAGATACATCAAAATACTCTTGAACTCTATTGAGTTACTGAGAAGCTAAACTAATAGCCTATTTGAAATTCATGTGTTAATGATTGTAGAAAAACCTGGTTGCTATAGTATGGAACTGAAATGTACCCCAAAGGCTCATTCATTAAAGGCTTAGTCCTCAGCTTGGTCCTATTGGGAGGAGGTGGAAACAGTAAGATGTGGGGCCTCTGGGAGGTCTTCAGGTCACTGAGAGCTTGCCCTTGAAGGGGATAGTGGGACCCCACCCCTTTCTTTTGTGTGTGTCCCCACCCATAATGTGGCCACCTTAGCTTCACTCTCTGCTCCCTGCCATGATGCCCTGCCAGGCCATAGACCCAAAAACAATGGGGTCAATAAAGCACAGACTAGAACCTCACTCTGAGCTAAAATAAACCTTTTCTCTTTATAAGTTGATTTATCTCATGCATTTGTTACAGTGAGAGAAAGCCAACACACACACTGACTTTGAAAGAGTAACACAGATAATGACCTGCATGCTTCTTCTTTTTCTGCCCATATTCTGTGATGTTTCCTGGGCCACAGCAACAATAGCAGACATCCCTAGCCCAAATATTTCTCAGGGCTGATTGGTTCTGATATTTTCACATCACAACATCGTCATATGAGCCCCCAAAATTTACAAATTCCCAGGGTAAAAGAACAGGCTGAGTTATATATCATTCCAGTCTCTTCCATTCCAGTGGAAGTTTATCAGACTTTTTCTGGAATCTAGATTTGGTAGTTATTGCAATGCTATCTATAAAGAACAGAAAAGAGACCCCGGCATCCCCGTGCATCACCCCGGCAGCCCCTGCGCCGCGCCAGGTACCAGACCCCGGCATCCCCACGCGTCACCCTGGCAGCCCCTGCACCACCTGGGCGGCCCCTGTGCCAGGTACCAGACCCCGGCATCCCCGCGTGTCACTCCGGCAGCCCCTGCGCCACCTCGGCGGCCCCTGTGCCAGGTACCAGATCCCGGCATCCCCTCGCGCCACCCCGACAGCCTCTGTGCTACCTTGGCGGCCCCTGCGCCAGGTACCAGAACCTGTGTCCCCGCCCATTACCTTGACAGCCTCTGCGCCTGCCCCGGGCCTCGGATCCCCCCACACCGTGTCACCTCGGCGGACCCGGCACCCGCCCCAGGCCTCCGCGCCACCGCGGCAGCCTCTGCACCACCTCAGCAGCCTCAGCATCACCTCGGCGGCCTTTGCGTCTGCCACAAGCCTTGGCCTCACCTCGGCAGCCTCTGCGCCAGGAGTCGGCGTCACCCTAACAGCCTCTGCGCCACCTCGGCGGCCCCTGCACCAGGAGCCTCTGTGCTACACTTCAGAGCCTGGATACCCTCTGGTGCCACCACCCAAGACCCGCGCCACTCTCCGGGTTGTCACTGAGTCAAGACACACCCCGGCGCTGAAACCTGAGATCTAGGAGCACACGCTCCCCCCTGGGACCCATGCGCGATCCTCTGTGCCATGCCACAGAACCTGTGCACCCTTAGGCACCCCTACTCGATACCTGGAGCCCACACCCCCCACAGGCCCATTTGAAATCCTCAGCACAGCACATCAGAGCCCAGGCACCCTCCGGCGACATTGCCCAAGACCCGGAACACGTGTGCATCCCTAGGGGACCGGGCGACCCCCAGAACCTGTGCCTCAGAAACAGGGCACCTTCCGGCACCATCACCTGTGCCTCAGTACCTACACCCAACACCGCGCCTCGAAGTGCTTCTCACATGACAACACCTGAGCTCCGGACCCTGCGTACCCCTACACACACAATACCATGCCCCAGCCAACCGGACAAGAGGGATCCACAGCCTGCAGCATACTGACCCAATTGGGACTACAGGAGCCATCAAGAGGTCTCATACACAGAAAGGAAAATGATGCAGAAGCAACAGAAACACAAAATGGAAAACACTGAAAATGCAAGAATGAAGAACAGCGAGGAAACAAGCAACACCCACAATGCAGCAACAAGTGAGATAACTGACTCTGACCTGCAGGAAATGCAAGACGGAGAATTCCAAATTTTGATCTTCAGAATGATGAAAGGCCTCAAAGTAAGCATAGAGGAGATGAAGGAGGAAGTTGAGGCTCTAAGGAAGAGTCAGAAAGAAACTCTGAACGAAATGAAGGAATCAATAAACGAATTAAAGACTTCAATAGACACCAACGCTAGTAGGCTAGACCACATGGAAAATAGGGTATCACTCCTGGAATACAGCTCATTCAAAACTGAGAACACAGTTAATGATATACAGAAGATATTACAACAACACACCCTGGCCATTCAAGAAATACAAGACAATGCAAGGCATCCTAATCTAAGGATAAAAGGCATTGAAGAAGGTTTAGAAGCACAGACCAAGGGTATAAGAAACCTCTTCAAAGAAATAATTTCAGAGAATTTTCCGAACATAGAGAAAGATTTGGACATACACATACAGGAGACATATAGAACGCCGTTAAGACAGGACCAAAGAAGGACCTCCCCTCGCCACATAATAATTAAAATAACTAACATATAGGCCAATGAAAGAATCCTAAAAGCAGTAAGAACAAAAGAATATGTGACATACAGGAGCAAAACAATAAAAATCACCCCAGACTTATCAACTCAAGTCAGGAATGCCAGGAGGGATTGGTACAAAGTACTCCAGACCCTGGAAGAAAACAACTTCCAACCAAGACTGAAATATCCAGCAAAGCTATCATTTGATTGATTGAGAAATAAAAATGTTCCATGATAAACAAACATTTAAAGAATTCATGAGAACCAAGCCAACACTAGAGAAAATCCTGAAAGAAATAAACCACAAAGAAGGAAAAACAAGCAATCTTCAGAACCACAGGAGAGGTGAACTCCACCAGGTAGGCAACTAAACAAGGAGATTTGTCACCACAGCAAATAGAAAATAAAACTCAAAAAGGATAGGAAACAAAAATCATATCTCTATAATAACATTGAATGTCAAAGGACTCAACTCCCCAATTAAAAGGCACACACTGGCAATATGGATCAAAAAGCATAACCCAACTATATGCTGTCTACAAGAAACTCACCTTCTAGCCAAAGATACTCATATGCTAAAGGTAAAAGGATGGAAAAAGATATACCATTCAAACGGAGATCGAAAACAAGCAGGGGTTGCAACGCTCATATCAGACAAAACAGACTTTAAGCTAAAACACATCAGAAGACACAAAGAGGGTCACTTCTTATTAATAAAAGGAACAATCCAACAAGAAGATATAAAAATAGTAAACATTTACGCCCCAAATGTGGGTGCACCCACATTCATAAAACAAAGTCTTCGGGATATCAGGTCCCAAATAGACCCAAACACAATAATATTGGGAGACTTCCACACACCACTCAGCCACTAGATTGATCCTCTGGACAAAAGATGAATAAAGATTGCTCAGACCTAAAGAAAACTATAGACCAAATGGATTTAATAGACACATACAGATTATTTCAACCAACAACACCTGAATACACATTTTTCTCAGCTGCTTACGGAACATTCTCCAAAATAGACCACATACTGGGTCACAAAGCAAGCACCAGCAAATTCAAAAGATGTGACATAGTTTCCTGCATCTTCTCAGATCACAATGTATTGAAACTGGAAATTAACAACAGGAAGACAAAAAGTAATCACATAAGTACATGGAGACTGAACGATACACTCCTGAACGAGGACTGGATCAGGAAAGAAATGAGGGAGAAATAAAAAAATTCCTGGAATTAAATGAAAATAGAGACACGACATATCAAAATCTGTGGGACACCTTGAAAG